>JAVYIG010006403.1:2500-118571 GCA_035222895.1 Strongylocentrotus droebachiensis
AACCCTAACCCCCTAACCCTAACCCTAACCCTAACCCTAACCCTAACCCTAACCCTAACCCTAACCCTAACCCTAACCCTAACCCTAACCCTAACCCTAACCCTAACCCTAACCCTAACCCTAACCCTAACCCTAACCCTAACCCTAACCCTAACCCTAACCCTAACCCTAACCCTAACCCTAACCCTAACCCTAACCCTAACCCTAACCCTAACCCTAACCCTAACCCTAACCCTAACCCTAACCCTAACCCTAACCCTAACCCTAACCCTAACCCTAACCCTAACCCTAACCCTAACCCTAACCCTAACCCTAACCCTAACCCTAACCCTAACCCTAACCCTAACCCTAACCCTAACCCTAACCCTAACCCTAACCCTAACCCTAACCCTAACCCTAACCCTAACCCTAACCCTAACCCTAACCCTAACCCTAACCCTAACCCTAACCCTAACCCTAACCCTAACCCTAACCCTAACCCTAACCCTAACCCTAACCCTAACCCTAACCCTAACCCTAACCCTAACCCTAACCCTAACCCTAACCCTAACCCTAACCCTAACCCTAACCCTAACCCTAACCCTAACCCTAACCCTAACCCTAACCCTAACCCTAACCCTAACCCTAACCCTAACCCTAACCCTAACCCTAACCCTAACCCTAACCCTAACCCTAACCCTAACCCTAACCCTAACCCTAACCCTAACCCTAACCCTAACCCTAACCCTAACCCTAACCCTAACCCTAACCCTAACCCTAACCCTAACCCTAACCCTAACCCTAACCCTAACCCTAACCCTAACCCTAACCCTAACCCTAACCCTAACCCTAACCCTAACCCTAACCCTAACCCTAACCCTAACCCTAACCCTAACCCTAACCCTAACCCTAACCCTAACCCTAACCCTAACCCTAACCCTAACCCTAACCCTAACCCTAACCCTAACCCTAACCCTAACCCTAACCCTAACCCTAACCCTAACCCTAACCCTAACCCTAACCCTAACCCTAACCCTAACCCTAACCCTAACCCTAACCCTAACCCTAACCCTAACCCTAACCCTAACCCTAACCCTAACCCTAACCCTAACCCTAACCCTAACCCTAACCCTAACCCTAACCCTAACCCTAACCCTAACCCTAACCCTAACCCTAACCCTAACCCTAACCCTAACCCTAACCCTAACCCTAACCCTAACCCTAACCCTAACCCTAACCCTAACCCTAACCCTAACCCTAACCCTAACCCTAACCCTAACCCTAACCCTAACCCTAACCCTAACCCTAACCCTAACCCTAACCCTAACCCTAACCCTAACCCTAACCCTAACCCTAACCCTAACCCTAACCCTAACCCTAACCCTAACCCTAACCCTAACCCTAACCCTAACCCTAACCCTAACCCTAACCCTAACCCTAACCCTAACCCTAACCCTAACCCTAACCCTAACCCTAACCCTAACCCTAACCCTAACCCTAACCCTAACCCTAACCCTAACCCTAACCCTAACCCTAACCCTAACCCTAACCCTAACCCTAACCCTAACCCTAACCCTAACCCTAACCCTAACCCTAACCCTAACCCTAACCCTAACCCTAACCCTAACCCTAACCCTAACCCTAACCCTAACCCTAACCCTAACCCTAACCCTAACCCTAACCCTAACCCTAACCCTAACCCTAACCCTAACCCTAACCCTAACCCTAACCCTAACCCTAACCCTAACCCTAACCCTAACCCTAACCCTAACCCTAACCCTAACCCTAACCCTAACCCTAACCCTAACCCTAACCCTAACCCTAACCCTAACCCTAACCCTAACCCTAACCCTAACCCTAACCCTAACCCTAACCCTAACCCTAACCCTAACCCTAACCCTAACCCTAACCCTAACCCTAACCCTAACCTAACCCTAACCCTAACCCTAACCCTAACCCTAACCCTAACCCTAACCCTAACCCTAACCCTAACCCTAACCCTAACCCTAACCCTAACCCTAACCCTAACCCTAACCCTAACCCTAACCCTAACCCTAACCCTAACCCTAACCCTAACCCTAACCCTAACCCTAACCCTAACCCTAACCCTAACCCTAACCCTAACCCTAACCCTAACCCTAACCCTAACCCTAACCCTAACCCTAACCCTAACCCTAACCCTAACCCTAACCCTAACCCTAACCCTAACCCTAACCCTAACCCTAACCCTAACCCTAACCCTAACCCTAACCCTAACCCTAACCCTAACCCTAACCCTAACCCTAACCCTAACCCTAACCCTAACCCTAACCCTAACCCTAACCCTAACCCTAACCCTAACCCTAACCCTAACCCTAACCCTAACCCTAACCCTAACCCTAACCCTAACCCTAACCCTAACCCTAACCCTAACCCTAACCCTAACCCTAACCCTAACCCTAACCCTAACCCTAACCCTAACCCTAACCCTAACCCTAACCCTAACCCTAACCCTAACCCTAACCCTAACCCTAACCCTAACCCTAACCCTAACCCTAACCCTAACCCTAACCCTAACCTAACCCTAACCCTAACCCTAACCCTAACCCTAACCCTAACCCTAACCCTAACCCTAACCCTAACCCTAACCCTAACCCTAACCCTAACCCTAACCCTAACCCTAACCCTAACCCTAACCCTAACCCTAACCCTAACCCTAACCCTAACCCTAACCCTAACCCTAACCCTAACCCTAACCCTAACCCTAACCCTAACCCTAACCCTAACCCTAACCCTAACCCTAACCCTAACCCTAACCCTAACCCTAACCCTAACCCTAACCCTAACCCTAACCCTAACCCTAACCCTAACCCTAACCCTAACCCTAACCCTAACCCTAACCCTAACCCTAACCCTAACCCTAACCCTAACCCTAACCCTAACCCTAACCCTAACCCTAACCCTAACCCTAACCCTAACCCTAACCCTAACCCTAACCCTAACCCTAACCCTAACCCTAACCCTAACCCTAACCCTAACCCTAACCCTAACCCTAACCCTAACCCTAACCCTAACCCTAACCCTAACCCTAACCCTAACCCTAACCCTAACCCTAACCCTAACCCCCTAACCCTAACCCTAACCCTAACCCTAACCCCCTAACCCTAACCCTAACCCCCTAACCCTAACCCTAACCCCCTAACCCTAACCCCCTAACCCTAACCCTAACCCTAACCCTAACCCTAACCCTAACCCTAACCCTAACCCTAACCCTAACCCTAACCCTAACCCTAAACCCTAACCCTAACCCTAACCCTAAACCCTAACCCTAACCCTATCCTGGGTCCAAGTTGCAATGCAATTTATGTAATTGTAAATAGCTACAGCTCAAATAAGTCAGTATAGGTCCTCCAACATAATATTGGGTGGAGGCATGAAAGATTCTGAATTTGTTTAATGATTTACATTTATACAGGTAATAATTTGAAGACACATTTTCTCTAAAGGGGCATGGAAGGATATATAATCTTTTTTTTTCTTCTTTTAAGGCTAAGATGTTAAAGTACGTCTCAGTGCAGCAAGACCAGCACGCAGGAGAGCCCATCAGTCAAGCTGAAAGCCAGCAAGCCAGCCAATTTCAATGACCCAGCATTCAGAAGGTCGTGCTGATGCTATTAACAACTTCAATCTAGAGCAATGGTAGCCCTAACCCTAATCCTTACCCAAAACCCCAATCCTAACCCTAAACCATACCTTCACTACCCACCTCAATTTTCAACCTTCCATTTGTCTCTCGTTCTCCATAACCAACTTCTCCATTTGTCTATGTCCTCTCTCATTCTTTCTCATCCACACCTCTCCCTTCTTACGTTCCCTCTAATTTTCTTTCATTGCTCTCTCATAAAGCTCCCCCTTCATGCATAGGGAGATGTGAGTTGGTCTAGTGGCATGTTCACTTGGTCAGCTCTCTGTCTTCGCCTACAAACTGGCTCAGGCAACCCCGGTTCGAATTGAGTCACGTCTTTTGGATGGCGACGTTAAAGGTTGGTCCCCAGACGTAAATATTGATTGATACACGTCTGTGAAAAACCCAATTACACACACATTATGCATGTAAATGCAATCACACTCGAGAAAATAAGGTAGTTCTATGTTTGCTCTTTAATCACATGTGCTTTTATAAACAATACAAAACTGTAACACATTTCCACAAAATTGACCAGGTATTGCACACAATATTTCATTTAGTTTTGAACTAGTATTCATACAATCTAAAGCAATAATTATATTAAAAGCCAAAGTGGATATTCAACCCAGTTGTGACTTCTCTACCAAATAATCTCTTAACATACGAGACGTTGGTGGTGTGCCTCCACCACTGACCATGAAGGTGAACATACAATCACTTACAGACAGCCTCTCCAATCCCTTACCAGGACTACTTAGCAGTTAGCAGGAAAAATGAATTTTGACATAATTCAATTTGTTCTCTCATCCAAATAATTTCTCACATTATGTAAAAATAACTAACAAGAGTGCCCAATGCTATAGTATTATACCAGAATTGTTCACACATTCGAAATAATTTATTATAATACACAAGTCTGCTATGGATGGAGATGTCTATGCAGCATATCATTGTTCAATGCTCTCCTGTCCTTCAAAGAAAACAACAAATTAGTTGCTAAGCCTTGTTAGAGAGGCTGTGTGTTTGTGAATCTATTTGGCGTAACCGGAAAACACTCAATGTAAAAATATGTTGTGTGTATTTTGTTCCAAGATATGTTATATTTAATGCAACAAACTATTGAATATGCATATATTGTTTTCATATTATTCTATACAGACATATCATCCATCTTTTTTTCATATGGGTAAACACTTATTTTATAAACAAACTGTTAGCTAATATTCCTATTGTGCATTATCAGAATACAAGAGTGGCTAGGCAAGCAGGTTGAATGAATATGATTTAATTTTTAGAACAATTGCCAAACTGTGATTGTAAATTTAAAACACGAACAACAACCATAAATATAAAGAATTGCTGTCCACAGGCCTGCTTGGGTGTACGTTCCCCATTTGAACAACTGTGCAATTCCATTGCTACAGGATGATTCCTACCAGGTTAGATTAAAATCTGGCCATGCATTTTGAGAAGCCGAAAATGTAAACCAGAATGCATTTTTTTTGGGGGGGGGGGAGGGAGGGGGGAGGGTGCTACTCCCAAGCCTCCTCCCTCTGGAGGAGTCAAACCCCTTCAGAACAATCTCATATCCCCCTGCCTGAGGAATGCTTCCTATCAAGTTTAATAAGTCCAAATCTATACAGAAATTTTCAGGAAAAAGTTGTGTGTAAATGTCTAACTATTGCCATAGGGATAGCACTCTGGGGGATGCAGCCCCCAAGCTCCCTTGTGGGACATATACCCCATTTGAACAACTTTAGATGCCCCTTTCTTGCAGGTGATTCCTACAAATTTTGGTTAGAATCTAGCCATGAGTTTTCAAGAAGAAGAAAATGTGCAATTACTGCCACTGAGGAACTGAGGGGACACTGCCCTCAGGTCCCCTTTTGAACAATTTTAGAACAATTTTAGATCTCCCTTGCCGAAGGATGATTCCTACTAAGTTTGGTAAAAATCCAGCCATGTCCCTTTGAGAAGAAGTTGAAAGTGTAAACAGTTTATGGACGACGGACAAAAAGGGATCGCAATAGCTCAGGTGAGCTAAAAATGCATTGATTTTGGAGCTAATCAAAATAACAAAGAGTACTGGTGCTGGTTTAAAGAGAATTCCACCTATTAACATACAATAAATAATGATCATATTAAGCTTCATTTCTGATCAGTCTTCAGTAACATACAGTAAAAATATGTACAGCCCTTTATTATTAATACTACTACATTATTTACATACGATTGCTAAAATGAGCCTAAAAATGGCATACCTTTTCCATCGCCCTATCTGATACTTAATACTGCACTCTTCTTGATTTATTATCAAAATTTGATACTAAAGATAAAGGTGAGTTTGGGTAAAAAAAAAAAAAAAATGAATTCTCACAGAATCAAACGAAACTTACACTGAATGTTCAAGATTACAAATAAATGTCATTTGCCAAACAGTTTTGGTAGAAAATGTATACTAGCTGAGTAATGAGCATAGAAAGATTAGGAAATCAAGGTTAGTAGCCCCGACACTATTTGTGTAGTCCCATAAACATCTTTCTGTCTACATTGCTTGTTATTTTACCAAGACTGGGCCAAGTTATTATGATTTTGATGACTCCCGAACTTCGCAGTACACACCAATACTTACATGCTACATGATCAACTTTTTCTGATCCATTGCACACCTTTTCTTTCACAATGCAATCGGATAACCAGAACTCACCTTTATCTTTAAGCACAAGTATACACAAATACAATGCATCATAGCCACATACTTGGCTCAAGCATTAGCACAATGCACATACATTAATGTATGGAAATATAGCAAGTCTTTATTATAAGTAGCATACTAATAACTATTCATAACAATTGTAATCATTGGCTCATCTGCATATTAAGCCTGCTTTGTCTACATTGTTAATAACATTTAACATTCCACGACACTGCATTACTTAATTATTTCTTTCTAACTTAAAATTTACATCCATTCCCTACAAAAGTTTGCAAATCAAATAACAAATTCGGTGATGGAAGTTCCTGAAGTCAAGCACCTTAAGAGAAGATATCAATGCAAGAATTAGTTGCTGATCCCGGAATGCAATGGTTGCCTGTAAAATAGGGTTCTCAGTAACATAAAAATTATTACATAAAGGGGTCCTTGTTGTGGGTGCACAACTACTGTATTTCATCTCCTCTAAATGTTCCTGCTCTTCAACATGAACACTGAGAAGTTGACACAGTCACATGAGAACCCTCTATATTGCAATAACAACGAATATTAACATAAACTAGAGGGTCCAAACATTTTTAATTGATGCATTACTTTGATTGACTAAATGCATAAAAGACCCATAGGAATAAGGTAATGTTTAGATTTACCTCATTGTATCCTAACCATGTTTAAACAAACCCTTATTCATCACTAACTAGCAACAAACCTGTAACTAATGGTGGAATCCATATATACCAAGTAGAATGTTTGGTGTTGTTCTATACGATGATGTGAGTTGAATGGTATAACTCTGTCCTCTCCCCATTCAAAGTAAAGTGTTCAATGGATGTTGTCCTATACGATGATGTGAGTTGAATGGTATAACTCTTTCCTCTCCCCATTCAAAGTAAAGTGTTCAATGGATGTTGTCCTATACGGTGATGTGAGTTGAATGGTATAACTCTGTCCTCTCCCCATTCAAAGTAAAGTGTTCAATGGATGTTGTCCTATACGGTGATGTGAGTTGAATGGTATAACTCTTTCCTCTACTCATTCAAAGTAAAGTGTTCAATGGATGTTGTCCTATACGATGATGTGAGTTGAATGGTATAACTCTTTCCTCTCCCCATTCAAAGTAAAGTGTTCAATGGATGTTGTCCTATACGATGATGTGAGTGGAGTGGTATATCTCTTTCCTCTCCCCATTCAAAGTAAAGTGTTCAATGAATGTTGTCCTATACGATGATGTGAGTTGAATGGTGTATCTCTTTCCTCTCCCCATTCAAAGTAAAGTGTTCAATGGTAGAGCAGGCAAGATCGAATCTACCATATTGACCCAAAGGTTAGCACATGTTGCATGGTACTGTCTTCCTCCATAGCTAAGCTTATGGCTGTCTTCTGATCTATCAAAAGCTTTACTCCTAGAGTCTACATTCAGAAGGCACACTCCACATGCCTGGGGTGTATTGCTGGGCTCTGGTCTTAACATTGCTGTCTTGAAGACAAAGGAACCCTCAGTGGGCTGTGTGAATACAAACAAACAAAGTCCATTAAGTCTTCTAATGCAAATGAATAATTTAGATTGTTTATTGACATTACTGGTGAGACAAGATGTACATACATGTCCTGGTTAGTAGGAAATATTATCATCAATATGTTACATAAATGAAATTCTATGAACCATAAAACAAATGTGACCATGATTTATTGCTTCTCTTGTCAGCTCTTGGTTATAACAAATAAATGAAAACTAATCTATGGAATCATCCATATTACATATATTTTCTTACATAGAAACCCTGAAGAAGATTTATCAATACAGGAGATGTAATATTACTCAAAATATGCTCTAGAAATTTTAATCTGCATCTTTTTTTATCATTTGTAACTAATGTTCCTCTCAAACAACAATTCTCAGTCATTAAAACAGAACATGTCCACTTACCTTTAATGAACTAAGTTGCAGAAACGCAGTAAGATTATGCCAGATCTTATTAATGTCCTTCTCCAATGTACCCAACACATCGTTGTCAATGCCTAAGACAGGGGCAGAATAGAGCATGCATCATCATTTATCTTCTTGTTTCTACAGTTCAATAAAATCAAGTGTGATTAGCAGGTGTCTGAGAGGGTAGGAAAATCCAATTTCATCTGCAAGAAGAACAGGCTAATAGGGAGGTAATTGAAGTAATAAAAATTGATTCAGCGGTCTAGGAGCAATGGTCACTAATCATTAATTTACTCAGCAGTCTAGGAGCAATGGTCAATAATCATTAATTGACTCAGGGGTCTAGGAGCAATGGTCAATAAACATTTATTGACCCGGCGCTCTAGGAGCAATGGTCAATAATCATTAATTGACTCAGGGGTCTAGTAGCAATGGTTAATAAACATTTATTGACCCAGCGGTCTAGGAGCAATGGTCAATAATCATTAATTTACTCAGCGGTTAGGAGAGCAATGGTCAATAATCATTAATTGACTCAGCGGTCTAGAAGCAATGGTCAATAATCATTAATTGACTCAGGGTCTAGGAGCAATGGTCAATAATCATATATTAACTCAGGGTCTAGGAGAGCAATGGTCAATAATCATTAATTTACTCAGCGGTCTAGGAGCAATGGTCGATAATCATTAATTGACTCAGCTGTTTAGGAGCAATGGTAAATAATCATTTATTGACTCAGCTGTCTAGGAGCAATGGTCAATAATCATTAATTGACTCAGCGGTCTAGGAGAGCAATGGTCAATAATCATTAATTGACTCAGCATTCTAGGAGAGCAATGGTCAATAATCATTAATTGACTCAGCAGTCTAGGAGGGCAATGGTCAATAATCATTAATCGACTCAGCGGTCTAGGAGAGCAATGGTCAATAATCATTAATTGACTCAAGGGTCTAGGAAAGCAATGGTCGATAATCATTAATTGACTCAGCGGTCTAGGAGAGCAATGGTCAATAATCATTAATTTACTCAACGGTCTAGGAGCAATGGTCAATAATCATTAATTGACTCAGGGGTCTAGGAGCAATGGTCAATAAACATTTATTGACCCAGCGGTCTAGGAGCAATGGTCAATAATCATTAATTGACTCAGGGGTCTAGGAGCAATGGTTAATAAACATTTATTGACCCAGCGGTCTAGGAGCAATGGTCAATAATCATACATTGACTTGGCGATCTAGAAGCAATGGTCAATAATCATTAATTGACTCAGGGTCTAGGAGATATGGTCAATAATCATTAATTGACTCGGGGTCTAGGAGAGCAATGGTCAATAATCATTTATTTACTCAGCCGTCTAGGAGAGCAATGGTCAATAATCATTAATTGACTCGGTGGTCTAGGAGAACAATGGTCGATAATCATTAATTGACTCAGGGGTCTAGGAGCAATGGTCGTATAATCATTAATTGACTCAGCGGTCTAGGAGCAATGGTCAATAACCATTAATTGACTCAGGGGTCTAGGAGCAATGGTCAATAAAAATTTATTGACCCAGCGGTCTAGGAGTTAATGACATCCAATAATTTTGCTTACTTACAAGCATACACATGCTTTCTTAGCAGTCAGTCAAAACAAAACTATCAGAATCATTTTTGTGCATGATTTTATTATTCATTTAAGAATACAAAGAAAAAAGTAGATATAAAACAACCCTAAGATATAAAATGGACTTAAACCTGTACATACAAAAAGTTAACATAGATATATAGCTACACGAGATAAGACACTTAGATTCTAATTTCTGTACCTGGAAAAGCCTTTACTTCAGACACTTACCCAAGCCTTGGATGGATGTTATTATTCTACAAGCAACTCTGTACACCTCTATGACACCTGTATGGAGACAAAATCAATTATAGATAATCTTGTTTGATGCTTATTTCCACCAAAATCTTCTTTTTCTACATACATTGTAAATTTGCTCTTTCTCTTCTTACATGCGTAAATCTTAGTAAGTAGTGAAATATAGCACAAAATGCTGCAATCTGAGGAACACGTCACATTTAAATCAATGATTTTCCAAAGACAGTGCTTTACTCAACAGGGAGCATGAGATAATTTGAATGAAGCTGATACAACTGCAAAGGGTAAAATGCAGAATAGAATAAAAATTGATACATCCAATAAAGTTGAATCAAATTGGATAAGCCACATAGAAAAAGGCATATGAATATGGTACACTAATACGATGCATTTAACATTTTCAAAATGCCTGGCTCCTGCTGTCGAACAATGATTCTTGGAAAAGGTCAAAGGTCAGCTTAATCGCTATGAAAAAAGGCTGACATAAGTCCTTGAACCTTAGATAGATAACGAATATGGTGGGTAGTCCATCTTTGAAATGTTGTAACTTAAATGAATACAAGAGATACACATCGAGTAGTCTAACCTGTCAAGTAATCTACACCTGCAGAGGATCCAATAACCTCATTGCAAACTGAAGAGCTACTGATGTTGTTGAAGACAGAGTTTGCTTTGTTCATCACCTCATGACACTTGGTAAGACACTTCTCCCATTCAGACGCATGTCGGCCTTCATCCTGCAAGTAAAGTATACACAAACATGATCTATAGAAAGAAAGCAGTAGAGGATACACAAACATGATCTATAGAAAGAAAGCAGTAGAGGATACACAAACATGATCTATAGAAAGAAAGCAGTAGAGGATATACAAACATGATCTATAGAAAGAAAGCAGTAGAGTATATACAAACATGATCTACAGAAAGAAAGCAGTAGAGTATATATACAAACATGATCTATAGAAAGAAAGCAGTAGAGGATATACAAACATGATCTATAGAAAGAAAGCAGTAGAGGATACACAAACATGATCTATAGAAAGAAAGCAGTAGAGGATACACAAACATGATCTATAGAAAGAAAGCAGTAGAGTATATACAAACATGATCTACAGAAAGAAAGCAGTAGATATACAAACATGATCTATAGAAAGAAAGCAGTAGAGGATATACAAACATGATCTATAGAAAGAAAGCAGTAAAGTATATACAAACATGATCTATAGAAAGAAAACATAATTTGGCATGAAAAAAGCACCTTGTGAAAATGAAAGCTTTGACAGTACCGTATTATACCTCTCTGTACTATTTCCAATGACAATTCATTGAGTTTGTAGGTAATCTACATTGTGATAAATTTGACACTTTGTAAGAAAAATTTTGTAGTAATAATAATAAGTTTGATGCATTGTACTTACAGAAGAGTCCCCTGCTACTTGTGAGTATCTATCCCCAAAGAAGGATGTTTCACTCTGGACTGGAGCAGGGGGAGGGTACCCACTTGCTGGAACTAAACGTGTAGAATCATCTGGAGAGAAAAGTCAATACAAATGGAAATATACAGTTTTTATCATGATCATATATAGAGCCTTTATAAATGAAAGCTCTACAGGTTCATTCACAAATCTGAGTCATTCATGCAGTCGCAACAGATTTTTAGTAGGAGCTGCCCCCCCCCCCTACCTATGTACATACAATGAGAAGATTCTAAACCAATTAATGTCCATCAAATGATAATTCAGACAGAGAAACCTTCAATTGACAACCAATATGTATTTATAGAAACATTTCACATAAGTTCTTAAGTACATAAACTGAAACTAATAATTTACCTTTTGCAGAAGGAGCATGTTCAGAACTACTGGCTGAAGTGAAATCCCCAAATGAGTCGACCCTCTCTCTGATGTCATCATTACTTCCTTTAGAGTTTGTATTGGAATCCACTGTCAGGTTCAGGTCATAGTTCTTCAAATCTAGCTCATTGATTGACCCAATCGGGAATGTCTTACTCGTGGTCGTGCTTGGGGTGTCCAGAGTCAGTTCCAATTTATGGGGGCTAGTCCGGGAAAGGTCACTACTGTTCAAATCATCCAAATGTAATCCTGCTTTAGGTGATACTTTTAGTGGCACTACTGTATTAAACTGTGTATCATAGTAGTCTGCCCCTGTGCCATCGATTCCTGGAGTGGTGCCCACATCATCAAAGGGATCCACAGCTGAAAGGTCTCGAAGCACACTGAAGCGATCATCATCTGGAGCATCTTCACTAGTGGGTGGGGATGATGTCATAGGAGGAGGGGTGAGGCGAAACAAAGTGATTCCAGAGGTTGGTGGGGCCACAGAGATCTTACTGGATGATCCGGAAGCAGAAGCAGAAGAGCTTGATGTCTGAGGCTTTGAAATTGCCTGAAAACCTCCAAAGAAAGAGTCTTTAACTTCATCATCTTTATCTGTAACAAAGGAGTGAAGTCCTGCCAAGGAGCTATATTGATCATCGGAATCATTCACTGCTTCATCAGCATGCTTTTTTACATCTTTATTGGACTCACTGGTTCTTGAACTGAAAAAGCCTTCAAATTCCTCCTCATGAGGACTTGATGCTTTAACATCTTTGACTTGCTTTTCTGTCTGTGCCCAGTCAGATCCTTCCTTGGGGGGAGAGAAAGCAGCAAACCCAAGACTAGGCTGATGGAGTTGATCAGTTATTGGTACAGAATCAAACAATCTCCCTTGATTTCCTGGAATATTAATGCTTGTAGTGCCTCCTACAGGAAGGGCTCCTGCTTGCTGGAAATCTGCAAACTCGTCATCCTCCGTCCCAGCCGGACCCATGGCAGGACCCATGGTAGGTTGGTTTACAGTCAAGGGTTCTGAATCAAAGAGCGAACCTCCCATATCTCGCAGAGCCGCATAGCGATCATTCATTTCTTGAAGGTTTGATTCAGAGGCAGAGTGTTTAAACTGTTGTCCAGCAAATGATCCCCAATCATCTTTTCTTTTCTGACCGAGTGCAGAGTTTGATAGCTCGCCAGCTGCCTTGAAATCTCCAAATTCTCCAAAGTCATCAGCGCCTGTCCTGAGTTGCTCCTCTGATCCAAAGGGTCTCACAGCACTACTTCCAGGTCTTGTTCCATGCGGCGGGGGAGGAATTGCAGCAAAGGTTCCAGTAGACATTCCTTTAGGTGGAACTAATACTGGTACATGACTAGCTCCTGCAGAAGGTTTGGCTTGACTTGTAAGACCAGCTGATAGACCTGGACCAGGCAGGGCTGGTATTGGGGATGGATCAAGCTCTGACTCAGCTGGTCCACTGTCAGGAGGAGACTTGAAATCATCAAAGGACTCATCATCATCACCTTCAGTAGGTGTGTGATCTGCAAGGAAAACGAGATACAAGAATATAAAGTTTTCAGTTTTCACTATGTTTGATTTGTTTTTTATATTGTACAAGAACAAATATTTACTAACGACTCAAGGATATGAGAAAATGCCTCTTAAAATATTTATCATTGGAAATCGATCTTTGATTAACTTGACTAAGTAACTTTTATGATAACTAACAGAAAATCTCTATCCTAGGCTTACACAAATTTAGGGTAGGACAAAAAAAAATCATGTATGAAAAACAATACAAAGTTTCATAGTTTTCTTTCATATTTACTGTTATCGTGACTATCTCCATGATGAAATCTGACTAGTAGGATGTAATCAGATTTATAACAAATGCTGTAATACAATTTATGTGAATACGTAGTGTTGAATACAATCTTATTGCTCACAGGAGCTCTTCTTTCATTGAGAATTTCAACAGGAACATTATTTATTTTATTTTTTTATTCATACATATTTATACAGGTACACAAGATCAGAAATAAATCTGTTTTACATCTTGGACCTTGGACCTTTCAGCAAATGTATAGTTTCTGCCTTGCTAGTTTTAGAAGTGTTAGAAAGATGTAGCTATATAAGATTCAGAAGTTTTACCAATTGAATATTATCAATGACAATCAGTATGGCTTCAGAGCAAGTCATTCAACATAGTGTGCATGCCAACACTTTGTCAATTAACAAGATAGTCAAATGAGGGTTAGTTTATTATCTATTGATCTGTTATTCAATGAATCACAAGCAATTTTGATAATGAAAAGTCAGCATATCAGAGTATAGGATGTGTGAAGTGAACAGATTGGATCTGATCCTCTGACCTTTTAATCATCGTGAATGAAATGAGATTTTGAATTTTTCTAAATTATTGAAAATGTACATTATTTGCAAATGATACAAGTATATAATTTAGGTCTGACAGAAGTGTTTAAACTCTCAAAATAATATCAAAAGAGCAAAAAAGAAAAAGAAAAGTTAGTTTCTAAGTGGTTAAATTCATACACGCTTACAATTAATATTAAAAAGACAAATTGTCAAAATCTCCCTTTTTTCAAAAAAAAAGTTCATTAACAATTCTATTAAAGGTAAAGACCAGTAATGGAAACGTCCCAATTTCAAAAAGTGAAATGGAAGCTCTTATTACCAATCATGTGAAAGAATGTGTTTTGACTAATACATGATGATAACATTTTTGCCGGGAAACCGCCTACTAATTGATATATTTGGTAAATTAGTTTATCTATTGGCCTGTGAGAGATAAACGCACGTGTCGCGCACTTGTGCGTATAGTCCCATATACATCTGTCTGTGTACAGTGCTTGTAACTTTACAAAGACTGGGCCAAATTTCTTATCATTTTGATGATTCCAGAACCAATAAAAATTTGCCACTTGTCATTGAAGGGGAAAAAGAGCAAACAATAGTAAATGTTATATTGCCATTCACAAGAGACAAAAGCAACCGGCAGTAATGACATCAGAAACTTTTTACTGCTAATATTCAATACAAAGTGATTTTCATTAGCATCAACAATCAATAGATCACAAATATCTGAATAAAAGTATATTCCATATTCATAAATGTATTTTGTTTTTTCATTTCCCATGTACTAATCAACACAAAGAGGAGATCACATATAATTTATAAACAATAACATAACTGCTTTGGGTCCATGTATAGAGGGAAAAAAGAGATAGATAATAATTCAATGTGCCATACTGTGTGATTTTTTGTTTACATGCACTATCTGATGACAGGTTCTATTAAGGATGAGAACTAAAACAAAATGATAACATCAAGGAATACAAAATATTCAACCTAACATGCATTACGATAGAAAGAAACATAGTATCATCACCAATTTGAAGAAAATAAAATTACAAATAGTTTGGAATACACAGAAAATTATATATGGCTCAGATCATGTTGAAGTGAAGCACACTGTACCACAAGTTGAAACTACATACTTTTAGGATTTTAATAGCAACAAAATATTCAATTCGTAAAGAACCAAACATACACTTGCATGTACATAAAATACCAGATTGAAACTAGCAGGCAGGCACTCTCAACATAACAAACACAGACGAAAGGTCTCATTTGAACAAGGTCATTCTCTCTCTCTCTCTATTTCTTTTTAATTTCAAAACTATGGTGAAGCCACTACCAAAAACCTGGCTATAAAAAGATGTCATTTACAACAAGATAAAAGAAAAACATCACAAAAATGTCCATTCGAATTAGATACACCAAAAACATCAAGTCTATTTTTTTTCAGGAAGAAACCAAGATGGTTTTTGAAGAATCAAAACCAGTCTACAAAAAAATAAACTACAAACATGTCCATGACCGAGATGAATATCTTTCAAGCTCATGCATCGATTGTCTGGCCATATGTAAAAATTGAGGAAGTACAACCGAAACTCGAGCAGTTGGTTTTCCAACATAATCTATACAAAACTAACACATACACATGATGCAGTTTAATGAACATCGTATTCACATCATGTTGACCTCTAATATTCCTCACACTGGGGAAAGGTCATATGTACTCACAGCACGTTGACCTCTAATATTCCTCACACTGGGGAAAGGTCATATGTACTCACAGCACGTTGACCTCTAATATTCCTCACACTGGGGAAAGGTCATATGTACTCACAGCACGTTGACCTCTAATATTCCTCACACTGGGGAAAGGTCATATGTACTCACAGCACGTTGACCTCTAATATACCTCACACTGGAGAAAGGTCATATGTACTCACAGCACGTTGACCTCTAATATTCCTCACACTGGGGAAAGGTCATATGTACTCACAGCACGTTGACCTCTAATATTCCTCACACTGGGGAAGGGTCATATGTACTCACACCACGTTGACCTCTAATATTCCTCACACTGGGGAAAGGTCATATGTACTCACAGCACGTTGACCTCTAATATTCCTCACACTGCATGGGGAAAGGTCATATGTACTCACAGCATGTTGACCTCTTATATTCCTCAAACTGGGGAAAGGTCATATGTACTCACAGCACGTTGACCTCTAATATTCCTCACACTGGGGAAAGGTCATATGTACTCACAGCACGTTGACCTCTAATATTCCTCACACTGGGGAAAGGTCATATGTACTCACAGCACGTCGACCTCTAATATTCCTCACACTGGGGAAAGGTCATATGTACTCACAGCACGTTGACCTCTAATATTCCTCACACTGCATGGGGAAAGGTCATATGTACTCACAGCATGTTGACCTCTTATATTCCTCAAACTGGGGAAAGGTCATATGTACTCACAGCACGTTGACCTCTAATATTCCTCACACTGGGGAAAGGTCATATGTACTCACAGCACGTTGACCTCTAACATTCCTCACACTGGGGAGAGGTCATATGTACTCACAGCATGTTGACCTCTAATATTCCTCACACTGGGGAAAGGTCATATGTACTCACAGCATGTTGACTTCTAATATTCCTCACACTGGGGAAAGGTCATATGTACTCACAGCACGTTGACCTCAAATATTCCTCACATTGGGGAAAGGTCATATGTACTCACAGCACGTTGACCTCTAATATTCCTCACACTGGGGAAAGGTCATATGTGACCAAAACTGACCATGCTCCACAAAACGACCAAAAAGTCATCAGATATTATTATTTCTAGTTGAGGTTTGATTCTAAATGAGATTATTCTCAATTTCAAACTGACACATATCACCATTTTAAAACTGACACATATCACCAGAATCGGATGTTCCCAAAACACTTTGTGAACATAAAGAGTGTCCAGTCCCATAGAATTTAAAGGATCCGGTAACTTTGTCTTAGATCCTTTTAAAAAATCCTTGATTTAGCTCATGCTGCAATAATAATTATAGTCAGTCAGGAACCCTGTGACTTTTACAAGCCGATCGCCTGTCTGATTATCAAGATATTTATGATTGAAAATCGCAATCAAATTTTGCATTTGCCAAACGGTTTTCATAACACTACAGTCTGTTGGGGAAAATGAGTATGGTAAACAGTAACTCAAAGATTTTTACTTTTTTGAGGCACTTCTTGATCATTTTGAATCACAATTTTTTAGGGCTTCAATATAACACCATATCACAGACACTGATAACACGTAGGGCCGTGCATTTCAAATTTAACATTGTTAAACGATCCCTTTAATGATCACAGAATGTTTAATATTTGGAGTTTATTGAAACACATTGACCTAGAACTAATGATTTTGTGCACTAGTCAAAATGAGGATTCTAATTCAACAGAATCTTCTGAGAAGAGATTATCAGACTGTTCTACAACTTAGCAAACTGTTTCAGCCTGTTCACTATTATGCCCAAGTATCAATGTACCAGCTATGGGAAATTAAAATGAGACCTGGGGGGTGTTTCATAAAGCTGTTTGTAAAGTTATGCATGACTTTACGAACGACTTGTATATGAAAAGCCAAATGGGATGCTCAATCATTATTAAATACATCAACTAAAGTTGAACAGTGCAGATGTAGATTAACATTCTTATGATAGCAAACATTTTTATTGCAAAGTATGTTTTTTGACATAATTTAATTGAGGTTATTGAAAATATCAGAAAAAACTTTGGGCATCCTATCTGGCACTTCATATACAAGTCGTTCGTAAAGTCATGCGTAAATTTACGAACAGCTTCATGAAACACCCTCCAGCACAGAAGCAAGCGTCAAAGACAAACTCTAGATCAGATAAACATGGATTCAAGCTCTCTCCATGACATTCAGGTGGCTTTCGCATCAGATGCACGATGCACACAATGCATACACCCAAGGAAGAGAGGGGGCACAGTCTAATTCACTTTTGTATGCATTATACTGTGCAAAAAGAGGTTAATACCTTGCCCTCTAGTGCTCAAACAACAACTGTTGAGTGTTACATGAAACTTTTTTGGCCAATAGAATGTATCGCTAACAAATAGAACAAATAGAATTTACAATATGATAAAACCATTTAAATAAAAACAAGTACACAATACGGTGACAAAGTGAGAACAAGTCAGCAGTATTCTTCTTCATGAAAATGAGTCCAACTTAATCTGGAATGGGTTCTAGGACAATTACCCCTGGACATCACCCCCCCCCCCCCCCCCCCCCGGCCAATTACCAGGTAATATTCTGGGGGGGGGGTAATTGTCCTCTGGGGTGGCTGTCCTGGGGGGGTAATTTTCTGGGGGGGGGTGATTGTCCTTATACGCTGGAATGTGTAGATGCATTGTACTCCTAACTCCCTTATAATTTCAAGAAATTAATTTTAAAAAACATCTAAATATCCTATATCTAACAAGCATTCTTACCAAAAGGACTAACCTGAAATTAAGAAGTGAACACAACATTATTGTTTGACTGTAACCCTTGATATAGATAATGACTCCTCCTTTGACTCAATACCTTGCATTGAAAACAGAATACAAGGTACTTACATGCTACCAGATTGATGTACATGTACATTTACCTAAACAATAAAGTGATGAAACAAAGCTTACAAATGTCCATTAAATAAAGCTTACAAATGTCCATGAAATGTCCATGAATATAGACACCAGTCATTACCACAATGGAAGTAATAATAATAACATTATTCATAATTCATGTAGAACATTATAAATCTGATAAACCGGTTCCCACAGACTGGAATAAACATCAAGGGGTTCATCACCGCATGTGAGAGGGAGGGAGGGCAAAAATAGGTTAAGAGATCTAAGGCCAAAGACAGACAGAGTAGGTAAGGCAGGAAGTGAGAAAAAGAGACATAATAAAAATAAAAGACAAAGAGGTCAGAAAGACAAATAAAGACATAAAGCCAAAGACACACAGATAGATAGACAAATAAAAGATCAGACAGACTGGCAATCATACATGTACAACAGACATATATTTGGCTAAACAGAGATACAGACAGACCCCACAGTCAGCCATAATGCAGATAGACATAACGGAAATAGACATAAAAATGTACAGAGACAGAGAGGGAGTAATAAATCAAATCAGACAGACAGACAATTAAAAAAATATATTAAAAAATAGCACATACACACAAAAAATAGTAGAAGAGAGAGCAATAGATACACACACACAGTTACAGACAGGCAATCTGACAGCCCCATTTCAAATTTAAAACTCTTCAAAAACTGCCATGCAAAACCTTGCATGAAAATGAAAGGCAAACAGCATGGAGTGGGGGGGGGGTAGCTAGGTACCTCATCAACCTCTAGGCATACTAACTGATCTGTGTGTTATTTGGTTTGTATATCACTTTTCCCGTTCTAATCATATAACACATTATTTGATCTATGATACGTAATATGTCATATATCTCTAAATGTCCTCTGAAGAGAAAAAAAGTCTGTTTCACTCTAGTAATCGAAAGAAGTGGCACGTAGGTAGAAAATAATGCGATGGTTGTGATATCACATGTGCATGACCACACTCCTTAGGGGAGATTCCCATTGGGTACGGGACTCTGGTGGTCCCTGTATTAAGCCATTGGGAATCAGATAATTCAAGAGTCAACAGGTTACTAGCGATCTCAACATTAAAAGATTCATTCGTGGCCTGGTCTCAGTCTGATTCTTTCCTAGAAACCTTTGACCTCGATAAGTTTCAGTGACTTTTCTGCTTCAACTAAGCCCACTTTCTAAAAAGAGACAAATACCTTTATAGAGAAAGAGAAGAGGGAAGTTGAAGTGAAGTGATACACTAGATTAAACTATTTCCTTGCCCTAATGCCTAGTTTCTGGAACAAAATATCTTACTAATCAAACTATTACAAATAATTGCTACTTCTCTTAACAATGAATAATCTACTAAATAGAAACAATTGAACAATATAAACACTACAATATTGAAGAAGATATCCACACAAGGTAACCATGTATAAATCATTTCAGGAAACAAAAGCTGACTAAAGGCTGCTTCAATAATAAAAAAAACACTGCATAAAATAGAGGGTATGAGGTAATGTACAATCCACTTGATATTGACATGCATGATGCAAGACATAGGCCAGGAAGTGATACAAAGGGTCACCACCATGAAACGAGAGGTCAACTGAACAAACCTGAGAGAGAACTTGAGGAAGCAGAGTCGTAGGAACGCGTGGTCAACTTGTCGTATATCGTGTTCTGGTCCCAGATAAAGGGGGAGCTCCGCCCACTTGAGGGGGCGGGAGAATTGGCAAAGATGTAGCAATTCTCCTCTACCCATGCCACGCAGTGTTTGATAATGGGGAACACATGTAAGGTCTCAAATTACGCATCAATAACAAATATCACACTTACAGATCATTCAGTGTGTACAATTTTGAACATTTTTAGGGTTTGCATTCCTGGAAATATGATGTTTGTCAGAAATGCAATCATGATAATTAAAATATTGAATAGCTGCTTATGGAAATATCTTTTAAAGAATGGATACGTGAAACTTATCAAACCTGATAAAAGAATAAGTGTGACACAAAAGAATGAGCGACACAAATTCAAAACAACCTAGAATACTCATTAGTAAAACAACTTTTAGAATAAGAAGGAAAGAAAAAAGAAAGAAAGAGTGAATGACCACTGCATAAGTATACTTTAATCCTCAAGCTTTGCAGAATCATTGGGTTGGAAAGATTGTATTTTTCTGGATGAAGAACACGAAAGAGCAAGTATATATATTGAATAATCAACAAAAGTAAAGTATACATTGTTTATATGCAACTACATGTAATCCTTTCAGTGCCATTGGTGGCCAAGCCCGTTGAATTTTAAAGTCATCAATAAATAAACCAAAGTAGCTAATTTTTTTAGACTGTTAAATAATAATCCTCATCGAAGACCTCTCTCATGAAATCTAATTTGTAATACATGTCTGTAAACTTAGTGGCTAACCGTGGATTAAATGGAGTCATTTATACGCAAAGAAAAATTGTTAAATCTTATCTTTGTTTTCTTTCTCAACCCATGACACTCAAGTCAGGACAACCTTTTGCTTTTTTCTCTTGCAAAAATACAATACCATGTACAATACTAGTCAGACCAGGCATGTTGAGAGCAAGTCTTCAAAAGTGACTTGAAAGACAAATTTTGCAGCATTTTGAGAAATTTTCTAACATAACTAAATTTCCATGTATTTTGTACATAAACCTACGCAAAACTTTTGATCAATTTTAGCCTGACCTGCAACTATAATTTGTCACTGATTTCATTGTATAGAGTAAACTTTTTTTCACAAAAGTTGCACAATTAGAATATTCCTGTATGTGTGCCATGACCTGTAGCAGTAATGCAGGACCTACAAAGGTTGTATAACAGGTTTGAAATCACCCCTCCATTGACTGTCAGGAGACTGAGAACCAATTACCTATTTATAGTTTGCTCTGTATTGCTTGGAGTTCCATGCTGATATTCTATTTTCCAAACATTAGTTTAAAAATGTTACTTCTGTAAGGGATATTGCATGTATGAATACTGTAATTATACTCAAAATGAAAGTAAAATACCCACAAGTACACAAGTCCACATACTCTTCTACATATGCATGCATACACAATTCAACTTTGAGTACATAAATCTATGTGAGCCATGAAACTTGTCAATCCTTTAACACTAAAATGTCTTGTTTGGGGAGTATATTTCTATCTTTTAACAATACACAAATAATTTTTCCTTTTTTGGTGCATGAAATCAAATCTATTCAACAATCAGAGAAGTACTTCCATGCATGTAATTTAATTCCTTCAAAATTCTGTGAATTACTCTTCCTGTGCTGTCAGAAATACAAGAAACATGCATCATAGGCATAATTTCACAAGATAACTTTTACATAATGGTGCCTTTTTGTAATTGATTGTCTTGCTTGATACAAAAAATGTCACATTGTAAAAAACTTGTGTATCAATTTTAAATTTTTGGAAGAATTAAAAAGTTTCCTTGTCCGAAATATACAATAAACAAACTTTGGCATTCTACCAAAGTATGGGACTGAAAGGAAGGCATAAAATCATCTACTAAATAAACTACCTAAAGCCACTATAAAAGCTATAACCCCTTGCCTGCACAGATTTACTATTGGTTTTCAGACACATGCTTAGAACAGAAAAAAGAGACAATTCAGTAGACCTGGAAAAGGAGTACAATATGTGAAGAAGAGGTGAAGAGTTAGTAGAATTAAAACACTTTACACAAGTCACATGATATATATCTGCAGAGAAATACGGACAACTATATCAATATGTACACACCAGCAGTCAGTAGTGAGTAAGCTCAGAAAATAAACTGAAAGTCAACCTACCCTTCATCTGGCAATAGACTGTTCCATGAGACATTACATTGAATATGAAATGGGCTGTTCCATTATAAATCGAGGGGTTTAAGTAGACTAACCTTGCATGTAGGCTGGTGATGATGAGGTTTTGTTAGAAGCTGATGAGGATGGAATGACAAGAGATGTCAGGGTTGTAGCAGGTTTCTTTCCTGCTTTAGAACTGCTCTCTGTAAATTTGCCTGTTTCAATCAAAGTAAACCACATATCTCGTTTATTTTATTAATCTTTTATACAAAATTATATGCAAACTGCAGAGTTTGTATACATGTACCGGTATATGAGTAAAATATTAAAAGTGTATATATTTCCATTCGAAGGAAACAATTTGAAGCACATACCGTATGTACATACCCTCTAAACATGAGTAGCATGGATATTGCTATGAATCAGGCATCCTTTGATAATGGATTTAACCTTGGTTTATGAATAAAAACCTTGTGGCATGGTCCATTTCTATATTTTGAAAAATAGAAGGTCACATTTCCCAGATACTCTACTGACATAGATGAATTTCAATGGTAAAAACAAATGGGGAAATTTTGTATGAATTATTTCGAAATTAGAAATTTGACCATATGAGATGGAAAATGTTCACACAATTCAATAATTTCACTCTCACCATCTACAATAAATGTTCTGATGAAGAAGTAGGAATAAGATAGCATTCAAATTCTTGTCTTTATGTTTACAAATTGATTTACAATACTGCCCCATCTTATCTTGCTGGTACTATTATCATTATTGACACTATGGTCCCTCACTTGATCTTTTTTTTCTATAAAGAACACTACTAGACTTGTTATTCCCAGTTTCAATCTTTCCCCTTACAACAAAACTTCAATTGTACTGCCTTAGAACTTAGAATGTGTCAAGTGCTCAATAATAAGAGATCCGGGAACCTTATAGTCACCTGACCATAACATTTACTTACTGATTGGAGGAAGGACGCTAGGTACCCTAGGTATGATGACAGCAGTAGTCTTTGGGGCTTCCTGGAATGGAGCAAAGTCCTCCTCCTCCTCCTCCTCAATCTTTGTGCCTTCTTGGTGGGGTTGTGTTGACAGTGGCTGAAGAGAAGCAGGCTGTTGGGCAGCAGCGGGGTTGAGCTGGGGGATAGGTGCTTCTGGTAGGCTGCACAGAGCTGCAATAGATACCTCCTGGCCTCTCTGATGAATGGAAGCAATCAATAGCAGACATACAGTTATGAGGAGGTTATAGGATAATGGGTTCTCAAAGCACTGTACATAATCTCAGACCTGCCAACCTCTGGAGTTCAAAAACTGTATTCTTTAATCCCAAAAGTTGTATTTTACTGACAAAAGTTGTATTCTTAAAAATAAACACAGACTGTTACGCGGATTAATGCCTCATCCAGTTCCTACATACAGAAAAAAAAATTAAGGATCATTGGTTGAATATGCATGATTTCGTCACGACTGGTGTGTTCAATGAACCAATGAACATCCCCCAAATTTCCTATGTGAGATGCTTGTAGGATACTTTACAGGACGTTTTTTTTTTTTTTTTGAAAATCGTATTTTATTGAGGAAAATCGTACTATCGTATTTGCTTCTAAAAATCGTACAAAATACGACTAAATCGTACTGGTTGGCAGGTCTGTAATCTATATGGTGTACGTCTTTGAACAGAGAGCAACCTATTAAATAACAACTGAAAGCAGATAATTAAATACCAAACTAATTACAAAAAAAGTCCATGAAAACAAAAAGCTAGGCTTAACACACAGTGATAGAGAGAGTTGTAACATGGAATTATAAGAAGCTGCACACAATAGACAAGGTTTTAGTTGTTGTTTGAAAGGCTTAAAACTGATTAGAGATCCAAGTGATTGCAGAATGGTATTCCTATGACAGGACCTGCATACTTTCACCTGAAGCTGATTGCGAGGAGTGGATCTGAGAGCTCTTGAAGGGAAGCTCTCACATGTAGTCAGGTGACATATTATGTATAGCATACTATGTACAGCATTGTAGATGAGAAGAATGACTGGGTAAACAAATCTTGTATTGGATAGGGGGCAATGAAGCTTAGTGAGTATTGGCATTATGTATGTATTATGTAATAAAGAGATCAGGTCACAGAGTAGATTTGCAGAGTACACTATGTTCATCTTCAGACCTCCCCACTGCTTTACCCATATTCTGCTTTGACTGTTCAACAATACAGGATACGTTCAGTTCAGTCAATAAAAGATCATCATGTCCAGAGATATCAAGAAAAGTGTAAAATGTGTGACAATTATCCATCTGTTGTTTGTATCTAGCCTTTTGTCAGGTTGCTGCTGGACCACATCTAATAAAACACAATATAGCCTCACACTCAATAAAACAAAGTAGCTAAAGCATTGTTATTTTCAAGTTCCATGCTATCTTGAAGCATCTTAGTAACTTATTTAATAGATATAAATGTAATTCATATGTGTGCTTAATGTATATTTTCTGAACATTACTGTAAAAATACTAGTAAAATAAATGGTTTGAAGTAGTATTATTGCTCATATTTTGTAATCCTTTTTTAATGAACTTTTATAATTTAAGCAATCAGCTTTAACGCAGGAATTTGGTGAGCCCCAACTTGTCTGTTCCATTGAGGATCCCCTGTATTGAAGTTTGTAATATCTGAATTGCTCCATGTGAAATATTATGACTACAAACCTGAGCATGGGCAATAAGAGCCAATCCCATGTAAAGCTCTTGAGCCACCAGCTGACCAGGAAGTGTGTAGTTGACCATTGACCAGATATGACCAAGCAAAGGACGGTCCAGTCCAGAGAGGAGGAGTATAGGGTATAGGAGGTTGGTTTGTATGGCTCCATCATTGGTTGATGCCTCAAGGACTTGATGATAGACCATTGGCAATGTGGACTCATTCTGAAGCCTGCAAGACAAACATTGATACACCATTGGCAATGAGGACTCATTCTGAAGCCTGCAAGACAAACATTGATACACCATTGGCAATGAGGACTCATTCTGAAGCCTGGAAGACAAACATTGATTCAAGATTCTTCAAGAACTTGATGATACACCATTGGCAATGAGGACTCATTCTGAAGCCTGCAAGACAAACATTGATACAAGATTCTTCTTGACAGAGGATGCATTGTATGACTGACTTCTATCAATTTGAAGAGATAGTCTACCCCGATATAAAGTTGATTTTAGCACTAAAAAAATAATTAATTTATATTTCCTTTTACATAAAATTTCAATCTTACATATGCCTAAATCATTACACATATGTTTACACAAAGTATCTATTCCTTCATCAATGGAGACATGATGGCTCAGTGGTAGAGCAGAGGTCTCATGATCCAAGATATGCTTTCTTTGTTGTTAGGTAAAATAAATCATTAATCAAGATTTCACACTTTGATTCTTCTTCCTCAAGCTCAAACTCACCAGTTTGGAAGTTGACCAGGATTTTGATGTTGCTGGAATGCAGGCAATGTTACAGGCTGCCCAACATCACTTTGCCCCATTCCTCCCTGGACAGCCGTCATGGGATTCTGCTGCCCTCCTTGGGCCGCAGAGGGAAGGGTGAAGAGGGTGGTCAAGTCTTCACTCTCCCGCTGCCATAACCTAGACTTGTTACTTGGTGTGAAGGTGCTAACTGACTTATGCTGGATAGTGGTATGATCCTTGACTTCATTTAGTGATGGTTTCTGGTTGAATCGTTTACGCTGTTTCTGGGATTCAGAGAGGTCTGTAGACTGCTTCATCATGTTCTCTAAGGATGACCCTGGTAATATGAACGATAGTTCAGGTTTTCATCATGAAATGAAAGGAAACAGTTGGGATTGCATATTCATGTCCATTCACACAACAGGATATAATCATGAAAAAAAAGAACATTTTCAGAAAGGTCTGAAGGTACAATTATATCATCAGCTTTTTTACCTCCAAATTAAAACATGTACTATGTACTGAAACATATTTTGTTTACATTGCTAGTCATGAAAGTGTAACTCATGTTTATATTTTCCCAATGTGAACATGTGCATTCTTAAGTGTAGTGAAGAGGTCATATAATTTATCCCCATCAATCCTGTAAGTATAATGCTAGAATGATCTTAACCACATACCCATGGCCTTTGGATCAGCCTTTGGATCAGAGAATGGATTCTCTTCAACTTGTTTCTTATCATGGTCTTGCTTTTGTGTGTCTGGGTCACTCTGAGGGGCACTCTGAGGGGCACTCTGAGCGTCACTCTGAGGGGCACCAGGCCCTCCTCCAAGGAAGTCTCCAAAGCTATCATCATCACCTTCTGATGGTAGGGCTTGTAACCCCGGCTCCACTTTCAGTTCAGTTACAGGATGTACAACAGACTCTAAAATGTTCAAACCAGAAATACAGAAATGTTAAGAGACTGAAAACTCATTTGGATTATTGGATTATAATGTGATATTTGCAATTTCATGTGCCTTGTTGAGCTTCAACAAATTTCTTATGTTACATGTTTTAGGAAGGTTTTTTTTTTTAAATAGATTTGTGATGCATACAGGTAGCTTCATTAGAGCAGCAGCAAACCAATTTGATTGGCCTTTTTGAGACTGTCCTTACAGAGACTGCTGGTGTTGCCAGCTGTTAACAATTATCTGTTGATATCTGTACTGGCCATTGTCCGTAATTGCACAATATACAGTGTGTATATATAATTGTATCATTCCCAAACCTGAATTTGAAGGGGCATGGAGAAACTCCCCAAAGTCATCTTCTTTAGTTTGACCCCCGCTAGATGTCACCGGTGCAGCCTTCTGAAATCCACTGAATCCATCATCCATACTTTGAGAATGAGTCACAGAGTGTGTAGCACTAACTGGAGGATTCTGTGGTTGCCTAGCACCTAAAATCACACCCTGCATTGGAGTCATTCCAGGATGATGACCTTGTGGTATAAAACCAACCGATTGCACAGGCATGCCTGGAATTACAAGAAGGAAAACAAGAAATAAATCTATGCATTTACCAACACTTCTCTAGTGACATGTCCATATTGCCAACAGGGTACCGGCAATACTTATGACATACAGTCTTTACATGGAATGACAATTTAGATTGAAGTACTAAATACTCTTGAGAATCTTGTTCACGAATATAAAAGACTTCTAAAATTATTATTGGCTATTATGGCTAATTTTGCTGTTCAATCTCCATGTACATGCAAATATCATAACAAAATGGCAAATTTATTTATCCATGTATTTTCAATTTTCAGCATGGGGAGGATGTCAACAATTCCTCAAAATAGACACAATAGAGCTTCTTGAAACTTGATACATTTACTAGGGCTTGGAAGGAACTGATCCAGTAACACTTTGATGTCATCAGGTTATTGTGGTGCCATTTGTATGTAATTTTGTCAATAAAACAATATCAAGCAATTGTGACAAATCTTGTTAACACTAATAACAGAAAGTCTTTGCTATTCGTATTTAGCATGATCAGAGACTATGTCATCATCTGCAATTTTGTGTCAATAAACATACTTGTGTTGTCTGTGCAAGACAGCACCTATGAATTTAAAAAGGCACAAAATTTAAAATTTTAAGTTTGTTTTAAAACGATCACTTACCATGTGGATAATGTATTCCTGGCGCTTGGACCATGCTCGGATTCTGTTGAGTTTGTGGTGTCATTAAGCTCTTAGATAAGAGGTTCCCCATGTCTAGACTCTTGGTTCCCATAGAAGACCTCCCACCAGAAGAGAACTCCTTCAACTTTCTCTTCTGCTCTTCTCGAAAACGATCTTTCCTCTCTTGCTCCTCTTTCTTTTTCTGTTCCTCCAACATCTTCTTTTGTTTTTCTGCATATTTCCTACCAAAAACACACAATACCATTAGGCTTGGGGATCCCTTTTCATCTTCAAACTCTCTCAAACACTCATTCTTTGCATGTTGCTGATAACATGAAACATCACAATCAAACTTCCAAGTAATATGGTTAATATATAGGCTTGGGGGTCCCTCTTCATCTTCATACACTCTCAAACACTCATTCTCTGCATGTTGCTGATAACATGAAACATCACAATCAAACTTCCAAGTAATATGGTTAATATGACAATCTCTGCTGATATTCTGTTCTGGTAAAAACATCAATGAAATATCAACCATAATTACTTCAGAAATACCAAAAATTGGATTGTGGTTTTTGGGCTAACAAATTACTTATAAATTCCAAAAAAAATAATTATATGATATTCAAGCAGAAAAACAAAAAACTTTCAGGTAAAATCTGTGACATTAAAATTAATAACTATAATATATTACAAGTTTCTAATACTGTATTTCTTGGAGTGACACTTGATGAAAATCTTACTTGGGCTCTACATATTAATAATACCCGGCGGAAGATTTCATGTGCAATAGGTGTATTATATAGAATACGACACTTTATTCCTCTAAATATATTGATTAATATCTACAATGCAATCATTCTTCCTCATCTGTCCTATTGTACTTTGATATGGGGACATTGTGCTAAAACTTTAATGAATCAAGTTTATGTTTTACAGAAAAGAGCACTACGTGCAATTACAAATTCTCACCCCAGAACCCCATCTGAACCGCTTTTTAGGAAATTAAATGTACTTACCATATTTCAAATACATGAATTGCATGTTGGATCATTTATGTATATGTACAATAAGAATATGTTACCTTCTATTTTCGATAATATGTTCAAAATAACAAAGGATGTTCATCCACATTACACAAGACATGCTAATGATTTATATATTCCATTGTTAAAATACCATACTTCACGTAGATCAGTTAAATATTCCGGAGTAATTAGTTGGAATGCAATACCTACCGATATAAAAATGTGCCCATCTGTTGCCTCATTTAAACGTAAATACAAGAACTATTTAATGAAGGAATTCCTATCGTATGTTTAATTTAATTAGCCTGTACTCATTTGTTTATTTATTTACTACCCATTGTTTCTTTTCTCTGTACTTTGTATTATTATCTGAGGACACTGGAGCCCAGCCTTTGAAAGGCCAATGGCCTCTGCTGGCTCCTCCATATTCTTTGTATTATTTATATTTATATATTTGCTTATATGTATAATGTATTGTTAAATGTATTTTTATACGAGAAATGGAAATAAAATGAACTTGAACTTGAATGGATTGAGCAGAGATTTCTTCATTCAATCATTCATTTCAGTTACTACTAAAATGTTCAGGATACATGTTGTATTACACAGCATGACAATAATTACATCATTTGATAAATGGAGCGAACAAAGAGCAAAATCTAGTAAATTAATGAGGCTAAAACTTCCTTTCTCTCTTCTCATTCTTCTTCTGACTCCCATTCTTTACTTTCTCTTCCTATTTCTCCTTTTTCTCGCATCCATCATCCATATCATTTCATTGCTTTGTCTGTATACTTTGCTTTTAATTATTATACTTCTACCTTATTATAAAAGACACTGTGTCAAAATTATTTTGAGGAACTTAAATTCTACAAGCTACACATGTACGTATATGCTCTTTATTAATTTCCTTTTTTCACATGTAATTTCGAAATTATTTAGTGTGTATATGCAATTCAAATTATTTGCTCTAAACAATGTGTTAATTTTCTTTAGTTCTTCATTTACAATAAAACAAATAGTATCAATATTGTTACCAGATAGAATCATCCTCTATGATACAATTTTATTACCAAGGTTTAGGTCAATGTTCTCAAATGGTACCCAGATCGTGAAAACAAGGCTAAAAAATCCAAAAATTTCATGAAATTGACCTTTTGACATACTAATCTATTCAGTTTGTCTCCCTATGATGTGGTATGTTACCACCAAGTTTTAAGTTCATGCCTCTAATGGTTATGAAATATCATGTTAACAGGGCTAAAACCTTAAATTTCAAAAATTGACCTCTATGACTACCGGTATCAATTTTTGACCTATTTACCTCAAAATTGAATCAGATTGTTGTTTGAAGTTCATATCTCAAATGGTTTTTGAGATATATCTGCCTAAGAAAAAAGCAGGACAGACAGACAACCCTAAAGCATTATGCATCCAGCAACACCTCTGGCTTCCTTTTTTCATTTTAAAACCCCGTTCCCTGAATTACATGCACACTTACTTAAGCTGTTCTGGTGTCATATTCTGCTGACCCTGGATATTCTGCTGACCCATGCCAGGTATGATCCCTGCTTGCTGACCAACTCCTCTAGTCATCATACCTGGCTGGATTACCCCTGCTTGACCAATGAATGGACCTTGCTGCATTACCATCTGACCATATCCAGGTGTTGGCTTTAAAGAAAAATACAATTCCTTTAATAGTAAACAATATGTTGACATCTCGTTCCACATCACACTCTATGAGGTGAAGTGACTGAACATGCAAGAGAATTTTGAAACCCCCCGCTTAGTCTTTATATTCTATTCATCAGTCATCATTGACTTTGCTAATCTTTCTCAAATATCATATTCTGCTTTCCAAAGTCAACACAAATCACCACTGGATTTACAAGACAACTAGACCTATGACTGAGTATAGAGTTAATGTAAATACAAATAATGATAGTGCAATGGGTTCTAATTAACATGCAAAGGTGGCAACTCTCCTCTACACAGGGCTTTCATGTAACATTCTACCAGAGGGATGGAATGTTTTCCACTGCAACATAGCCTGTGTCTATGAAACAGGAGAGGGGCACATAACACACAATGTAGGCTTCAGTCACCAATCTGGGTTGGATTCAAACCCACTACCTTAGGTTTGACAAGCAGTGCAAGCGTACTACTCCATCTGTATTAGGGTTTACCCATTTTCCCCTACTCTTCCACAAAGAGTACATGTACATGTAGGTGGTGATTCTCCTACACACAAGAACTCCATTTAACATCCTATTAGAGGGATAGAGTGTTTTGCCATTGTAACCAGCATGCATGTTTATTAACACACAATGCGGACTGCAGTCATCCATCTAGGCTGACTTCAAACCCAAGATCATTAGTTTGACAGGCAGATGATTTATCAGCTGAGCAAACCTTCATTCTGCTTTTTTTCCTTTTGTTTTAATTGTGCGATTAGAAAAGTAGTTTTTACACCACAGATTTTTTTTAAAATAATTATCTCTCACTTACGTAAATTCCTGCAACAGGCTGACTATGATATACATGTATGTGGGGAGCCATTCCCCCAGTCTGTCCCTGTGGTTGATGTTGCTGAGGTGGCTGTTGTTGGTGCATCATATGAAAGCTCTGCTGCTGTTGCTGCTGAGGTGTACCCATTGCGAACTGTCCCTGGAGATTGGTCATTCCACCAGGTCCTGGTGGTACACGATAGTTCCCTGAAGGCTGGGAGCCATAGGGAGGTCTGATTATAAAGAAGATACATAAAATGATGGATGTGCATGCCATACGTAAGTACATAGTGCAGCATTGGTGCCTATTACTTATTAATTTATCAGTAATGTTATACAATATGCTTGGTCAGAAAAAAACAATTGAAATTGACTAAAGTTTTAGAAAAAAATTGTCAAACACAGACATAAAATCATAGCAATTGTAACTTTAAAATATATTTCAATCCAAGCATTTTGTTTAACATTGCCAAAAACTTAACAAGAAAATTAAAATACATATAACAATTAACATGTGCAGAAAATACCAACAGAATGGCTGAGAGGTTTGATTTTAAGAAATATAAAGAGATTAGTAATAGCATTATACATATTATAGCATTGAGTGCTGAGAAGGAGGGGATCATCATGTATGTATATGGGAGATGTTGAGTTTGATAGGTTTTGTTGTTATCTTGGGGATACAATCAACAGTGGTGGTGAATGTGAAATTATAGTCACTTGGCAAGAAGGTGCAGGTTGTGGGTTGATGACATTACAAGAGCGTCTAGTATGAAAAGGTGCACCCAGAGAGTTTACTAAATTCAGTGAACTACGTGTGTGTGCAACTGTGCATAGTTTAGTACACTACAACAATCACTATTATTATTAATATAAAGACAGCATCAAAGTGGCGATGCAAAATCAGGCATTTTCATGTACGTCGCATGCATTTGCATTTGCAGATGAACCAATAATGCTCAGAGGTCAGCGTTTTTGTAATGAAAAGCTACGGTCACAAAGGTTTGTACAAACGATGCGAATCTCCCTGTTCGTAAGATTAAGAATTTCCAGAGTTTGTAAGAGATTCATAGATGGGGCAGTCTAGTTTCTTACGTCCTTCTTACTCACGGCGTTCATACAAACACCGTTTAATTGTTATGGTTGTATGTGTAACTCACTAACTGACTGCATTCTCAAGTCTTTCTTAAGAAGATCTTACAAATTTTGTGTACCCTCCCTAGACTATCCCCAATCCTTACCCTAACCTTAAAATTGAAATTTGGCCCCAAATAATTTAAGTATCTAGTTCTAGAATCTACTTAGGCCAGCGCCTGTGTTAAGTTATCTACCGTATAATGAGGATCTTAGACATTACGGTAGATAACTTCACACAGGCGCGCGCCCGCCCGCAACCCACCATCGGTATGCACTTGTATTGTAGAGCGGTTGCCGTGAAACCTGTGAAAAAGTGTATTACTAATATCAATGTCTTTCAGAAAAATACTCCAAAAATAACAAGAAAATTGACACGAAACAGGTAATAAACATAACAACTTTTAACTCATGATCTTTATTTAAACATTGATAAATATTAACTTCATTTTGGGTATGTTTTGGTGGGGTGTCTCCACTCCGGAGTTACGGGTCAAATTTTGGATAGTCTAGACTTCTGAACAAGCGCCCTGCCGACCTTACTACTAGGCCTAGATCTAACCCTAACCTAGACCGAAAGCTTCAGTCTCTCTAATCGTCGGTTGTTCCACTGAGACTACGTCTGGCTCCACTAGACCTCCGATTATAGAGACTGAAGATTGTCCTATCGGGACTGTACGGAACCAATGGTTCGGTTCGGCAGGACCGCGATGAATGAGATATGCTACGAGATTTTCACTCTTTACATCCTCATACATGCTGCAATATTACAATAATTAGAGTCTAATAGACTTACGATAGCTTGCTCATTTAGATCCTAAATTAATGATTAATCCGAGAAAGTCTTGTCGTCAACATTATCCGTCTTGGTTTTAGTTGATGAATATTCATTTTTTCTTTTCGAACGTCCAATAGCTACCGTAGCTTCTTACGAGTCGGCCCGGCTTGACCAACGAACTCCCACGAAACGAGTGCTCTGATTGGCCATTGGCTATGTTTTGGTAGGTGGACCCGGAAATATATCGGCCGCCGGGTAATATTTCGAATGCATGAACGTACTGCTTCGCGGTTCGGAGATACAAATTGGATAATTCATATAAGTAAGTCCGTAAATTATCCATTTAATATTGAGTTATCAAATTTTGATAACTGTAATTAGGACAAATGACATATCGACCTAATTTACATCTGATTTAGAAATCAGGAAATTAGATCTAAATAAAGAAAATCGGGGGAGAAATGTCGGTAACGAAAAGCTGTTACGCTGTGGCTCTAATTTACCCCCACGGTACGAGATCTCTGGGTTGCCATCTGTATTGGGGAATGACAACAAATGTCAGTTTTATTAAAGAAATGACCCAAATCAGATGGTTATTGCTGTCTAACCCTAACAATTTGCAACTATTCTTGTTCCAGGCTTTTGGGCGCTAGTGTACAATAGTTCCGTATCCATTTTTTTAGCAGTTTAATATCCATTCTTAGCAAAGGAATTTTAGCCCAATTGTTTACTAATTTTAATCATAATCATATATTGCGTTTTCCATCTGAATTTGGATCACATCCAACATCGGGAAACCTCCGTTTAGGGCTTCGATGTCAACGTCGTCGCTCAGTACCATCTCAACGCTATAGGCCCGCACCTCAAACTGAAGCTATCAGTCCAAAATTATGCAAACTTCTCGTATTTTATGGTAATACGCGCATGCACGATACCATAACCCATACAAGAAGTTTGCATAATTTTGGACTGATACAACTGTAGCTTCAGTTTGAGTTGCAAAGCTATAGCGTATAGAGACAGTACTGAGCGACGACGTCGACATCGAAGCCTTAAACGGAGGCTTCCCGATGTTGGATGTGATCCAAATTCAGATGGAAAACGCAATATATGATTATGATTAAAATTAGTAAACAATTGGGCTAAAATTCCTTTGCTAAGAATGAATATTAAACTGCTAAAAAAATGGATACGGAACTATTGTGATCCAAATTCAGGTGGAAAATGTGATGATTAAAATTAGTGAAAAATTGGGCTAAATTTCCTTTGCCAAGAATGGATATGAAACTGCTAAAAAAAATGGATACGGAACTACACTAGCGCCAGCTTTTGTTTCTACTTTGGGCAGAATCCGGATAATTACCCTTAACTTCGGTGATATCAATATCTACTACAGCTATACAGATGACATGTAATTCTTGATCTTGCTAGTCAATCCAACGACACTACCGGTAAAGAGACAACATCATTCACCATCCCGCGCCCGCTCCGGCCGGCGGCCCCGCCCCCGCCCGACGACCTAACATTATTTTAAATAGAGGCTTAGAACGGTAAAATAGATCATGAAAATTCAACGTTACCTGTAAGACATAGTAAAATAACCGCTCCCTGGCCTAAGAAAATGAAGTATGGCCGATTTCCTGTATAGTTGGTAGTACAATACCGCTCAATCGTCAAAATTACGGTCCAGTTGAAAGTGTACGGAGGCCTACCGTAGAGTACCGTACACAACAATATGGCGAGTCGTCGGATTATACTGTACCGGTACTTCTATACTGTATTTATCTCATAGAGATATATATTAAGTATATATCTCTATGATTTATCTACATAAGGTTTTGGGACAGCACGACCAATGTACAGCTCGACCCTTGATAACCCGACCAACTACCCTGGACAACATGAAAGAAAAATATATATACCAAATAACTTGTGTGGTAGTAGCTTAAAAGGTAATACAAAGTTTTGGTATGGGGTCATGAATTTGGTTCAAATGAACATATTGGAAACATATGCGATCCTACAATATTCAGTGATCGTTGTCGCGGTTTAAATCGAGTTTAAAGTTATGAAATTAAATATAATGAACGTTTTATGTTGTATAGCTCCCTCTCAAGGTCAAGATATTAATTAAGCTATAAAACAATGTTTCTTGACTAAAATCGACCGATTAGCTATTCCCGTTTGGAAACTATATATTACAACTACATGTTATGAGATTTTCATGGTCGCAGCTACCATTGTACGGCCGTAGGAGCTATTTGAAATTTATCAAAAATTTACCGGGAGCACCGGTAAATTTTTATATTCCATTGTTCTCGAAAGCAGAAGTGTTTTAGGGGCCAAATTTTCTAGAGCTTATAATACATCCACATGGGCATCCAAATATATCAAAATTGTAAAGAATCACTATCCACCCAATATTCAAAATTTCCCAAAACTATACGGTATTACCTTTTTAAGACCAAGTGCGTTGCACATGGATAAGGTTTTTAATACAGCTCACGCTTGCCAGCTAAAGAAATTGAGCCAAATTTGTTAGAATCATTATGTCATATTTTTCAAAATATTCAAGGGTAGATGGTAATACTGTAAATGATAGCTCACAAATAAGCAATGTTGTTAGGCACGTACACTCGTAGCGGTAGGAGGGTGAATTGCCCAGTTCGCCTTGATTTGTAAATATGTTTATTTGTTCATATTATCGCATGTTTATCATTGTTCATATTATCACATGTTTTTTATTGTTCATATTATCACATGTTTATTATTGTTCATATTATCACATGTTTGTCTTTGTTTATATTAGCTTATTATGTTTATCAATTTTCATGTTATCACTACTATTGTTATATTCATACTATGTTGTAAATATGTTTGTACTCTCATACCCCGAGAGGGGGTCGATAGAGTCAATAACATCGTACAATCTTACAATCTTACAACTTGACCGGGTTGCGTTATTGAAAATTTATTGCATTTTCTTTGTTTTTTTTTTGTTTTTGTGGGGGCGTCGACGTACCTTAACGCCCGCTGCGTACAGTCATGATTCATTGGCTAAGCAATGGCCTCGTTACTGTGAGCCCCCAGGATCAAAACCGTGTCGATATGCTGTATTAGTGCCCTTTTATGAGGCATTAATCCCCATTATTGTCAGTTATGACTTAAGGACGTAGGTCCCCTAGTTGATTAGCATAGTAGCACACACATACTTTAGCAGTCACGCAAAACAAACACCCCCAATTTTCATTCAATAAAATCTGAGAATGTATACTATTATCTAGATCTCATGATATATTAGGAATAAATCATTGTCAAAATCATTCAATAAATTGGGGTAAAAATAGTTATTCCACCATTATGACCAACAGTGTATATTGATGCCTTTCGATGGTCATCTTGCGAGTAATAACCATTTACTACTCTCATCGGGCTCTCATCATTAATTTTTTTCTTCATTTTTTTTTTATGGTGAATTATTGGGGGGATGATTGTACAGGCCACCCCCCCCCCCCCCACCTGAAATATTGGGGGTATATGGCCCCATCCCCCCCCCCCCCCGGATCGACACCAATGATCAGAGGTAAACAAAATGTAAGTGGTAAAATGACATATAGATAGACAGATCTTAGCAGTCAGGTTAAATAACCACCACCACCACAAACCACAAGATATTAGTTTGTCTTTATCACAAAAAAATTACTCAGCAGCTGTAAACCGTGAACGAGAGTCAATAATTGAATTGCGAAAATTGAAGACGCAATCATTGAAGGATTTAGGTGCTAATATGGGCAGGGTCCACATGGTATGGTCTTGTGGCCGTGGCGGATCCAGGAAGGGGGGCCAGGTAGGCCCGGGCCCCCTCCCCTAGGAAAAAAACAGGTAAAAATACGTTAATTTTACCTTTATTTGTTTTAAAAAAAGGACGCCGGGATGGATGTGCATAATTATATACCCGTTTAATAACCCCAGCCCAGGGATCAGTAATTATCGATCAAAAATTGTCGATTGTCTTCAAAGTTCAACCACGCACTCCAATTAACATATATTTTCAATCTTTCCATAGAAAGAGGTAAATTTCCAGACGCACTGAAAGTAGCAAAAGTGACACCTATTTATAAAAAGGGGCGAAAAGATCTAGCTGGTAATTACAGACCTATTTTAGTTTTACCTATACTGGGTAAAATCTTTGAGAAAATAATAAATAATCGTGTAATTGACTATTTGGAAGCAAATAATATCTTGTTTCAACACCAGTATGGTTTCCGTAAGAAACATAGCACTAAGTTATCTTTGATTAATCTTGCAAATACACTATTGAAATACTTTGATGAAGGTAGAACAACAGTTGGCATCTTTATTGACTTTCAAAAGGCATTTGATACTATAAACCACAGCATTCTCCTCAAAAAAATGTCACACTATGGAATACGTGGGTTAGCCTTGCAATGGTTTGAAGATTATTTGTGTAAACGATCACAGTTTATACAATATAAAGATAAAATGTCTTTGAAATTGAATATAACATGTGGTGTCCCTCAAGGCTCCGTTCTTGGACCAACATTATTTTTACTATATATAAATGACTTGCCTAACTCCACAAACTTTTTCAATTTCAGATTATTTGCTGATGACTCAAATCTTTTTCATACTTTTAATCCTAGACAAAAAGAAATTGATTTAGAAATTGTAAGTGAAAATTTAATGAAGGTACAGGAATGGTGTAATGCAAATGAAGTCACAATTAACCTACAGAAAACAAACTATATGATTATGAAATCCAAAGGTAGATCAATAGACAAAAAGGGATCTGTGAGAATATCAAGATCAGATATTAAAGAGGTATCTGTTGCATCATTAATTTTGTAGGAATTGAAATTGATTGTCACCTTTCATGGAAAGAACATATTCAGACAATAAACAAATGCATAAGAAAGAAAGTAGGTATTCTGTTTAAACTGAGACATTTTGTTCCCAAGAATATACTTGTGTTATTATATAAGGCTTTTATACAGCCTCACCTCTCTTATGGAGTAGAAGTATGGGGGAGCACTTACAAAAGTAATCTAAATTTTATATATTTAAGTCAAAAAATGGCAATGAGAGCAATTACATTCAGTCCACTTAAAACAGACTCCAAAGCTCTTTTTCAAAGTCTAAACATTTTAAATATTTTTCAACTTCATGAACTTCTTGTATCAACATTTATGTACGATTTGGTAAAAGGTTTTTTACCACACTCTTTAGTGGATTATTGTCAGATGATACAGCACAAATATGCAACTAGGAGAAAAGAAAGTGGCTTACTTTATCAACCAAAATGTAAGACAACGCAAGGGCAATTTTGTATTTCGTTTGTAGGAACAAAGCTGTGGAATGATCTGCCAGATGAAATTAGATTAAAAACATCGAGGTTATCTTTTCGGAGACATCTTTCCACCTACCTTCTATGTAAATGACGTGGGCTCAATCCCATCCCCCTTCGTTTTTTCCTTTTATATTACTTGTCTTCCTTTTATATTATGTATACACTTCCTTGTTAACGATTATAGCGGCCTTAAGCTTTTACAGGATTTGTACATGTACGTACATGTGTATGATTTTTTTTTATTAATACATCCTTTTCATTTTTATGAACACATCGATGATTTTATTTCTTCAAAGATTTGTCTTCTTTCATTATAATCCTTTAACGCTTAAGCTTTTTTATTTTTATTTTTTTCATTTTAGTAAAGAAAAAAAGTTACATGATATTGTATTATTTTGTGGTATATATGTAAATACAAAACAAACAAGTTTTACATTCATATGTAAAAACAAATTAACAGAAAAAAATCTTGCCAAAGAATGGAACTAGGCTCGACTAGCACGTGTGCTAACTTCTAGTTCCCATTAACAACGTCACCCAAACATAGTAATATACATATTTACGTATATATCTTTTGTACATTTAATAGTATGCAGATGTATGTCTAAAAAATATCGTTTTAAAACCATTACTGCTCGATCGACATTACTCTTATGTTATGTATACATGTATCAGTATTATTGTTTGCATTGTATGATTGTTCATATGTACTGTCATTATTGTGATGTGTTGTTGTTAATAAATTCAAATTCAATTCAAATTCAATTATTAAGCTCTTGAAAACTCAATATGATCCTGTTCTACCTCAGTCATGTTTTTTTTTTTTATAGAAATGATGTTTGTATGAATATGTTCTGGTACTTTCATAAAAATTCAGGATGAAATAAGAGATTTTGGTTCTTAAAATCATAAGCAACAAATTTGGTCGGGTGATCAGGGTGGCAATTGCACACCCTATATATATCATAGCATACTCTGCCCTCGCGCTCGACCGACCAGGTCGAGTTGTCCAGGATAGTGGGTTGGGTTGTTCAGGGTCAGGATGTCTGTCGGTCGGGCTGTCCGGAGTCCGAACCCCCAACAGTATAAACCTCAATCTGGTCGAATAGACCATTTCGTATAGTTGGTCAAATGACCCCTCATGGAGAAGAGAAGTCCCACTTTGTGTATTTTAAAATAATCAATGCCAAAGTCATGTATGTGCTTCATGGTGAGGATATTTTATAATGTTTTTTTGTAATAACATGAACATAAGTCAATATAAATTGATGTATACAAATAATTTGCGAATTTGCGAATCTATATTTTATCTATATTTATCTATCTCTATATCTAACTAAGTAAAATTAAATCTATAGGAATAAATGTTCTCGTTTTCCTTAATTTACTTCCCATCTCTCTCTGTCTCTCTCTCTCTCTCTCTCTCTCTCTCTCTCTCCCTCTTGCTCTGTCTCTCTTCCTCTATATTCTCTTCTCTCTCGCGTTCCGTTCTTCCTTTCTTCCACGCATTTCTAGGCGTTTTCTTTGTTTTGTCGTTCTAGTAGGCCTACTTCTCCCATATTTTCTTTGCAATACAGTCTTTACATTGCTTCGTCATCTTTTCTAGCACGCTTAGGCCTACCTTGTTGTTTTCAGTGTGCTCTTTGAGTGGTGGTGATGCAGATTTTTCTTTCCCCCCCCCCCTTCCAAACGTTTTTGCTCACTAGCGCTACGTCACTCCCCTGGAATTTGCCCCCCCCCCTCCCCCTCCAATCCCAAACTGCTTCCGATTATTGCACATTTATCATGTTGATATTAAACACCAAAAATCTTACAGCAACTTACATAAGCTACGTTAACTCGTCCTTTGGACTCGAATGCACGCTGTCCATCTAGAAGATTGTTCTTAGCTGTCAATATTTTGGATCTGGAAAAGAAGGTAATAATAATAACGAACGTTACTACTTGTATTGTGAATATCACTAACACAAAGAAAGTTCCTATACGCTTAGAAAAGAAGGAAATAGCAAAATGGCAGAATAAGAAATGAACATTTATGTCTGATACATGAGAATAATTAATTACAAACAGCAATAATGACACGCAATTCCGCACTTATTTAACATTTAATTCATCCATTTCTGTCTGTTACCCAGTACATCTTGTCTTTGTATTCTGTTGTGTTTTTCTCTAGAGCGCTTAGGGATATGTTTTATAACTATATGTTTTATGCGCTATACAAGAACGGTTAATTATTATTATTATTATATAGCTTACATGTATTTGTACATTCACGTAATACACATTTTATATGAAAATTTAGTAGACACATTAGTAAAATTGAGACCCATCTATAGCAGTATTTTATCAATCATTGTGCATAAAAAAAGTATGTTGAACTGAATGACACAAACGCTAGGAACTTTTTATATACTCACTTGGAAGAAGAATTTCAGGACGTATAGTTAAGGCCAGTTATTAGTAGCAGATTTCCATGCAGCGGTTGATGAAATTCCAACAGGAAAATCACCAGTAAACGATGGCTTCGCTATAGCATTCTATATGTGAGATGCTAGGACATTGTATCTAGTTTATTGTATCCGATGAATTGATTTTAGAAAATCCTTCGACTGCATTTTTTTTAGATTATAATTTAGTTGAAGCATTATTTGATGTGCTAAATATAGATGTTCTAGTCTGACATTATTTTAACAAAGAATAAAAACAGAAATATTGAAGATTGGGAAGTATCGTGGTTCTTGGATTATAGATGATATCCGCCTGGTTGATAATATCAGAATCTTAGGAACAGAAGTTGGGTACAATCTTAAAGATTATAAGGAACAAAAACTGAGGGATATACTGTTATCATTAATTATTTCAGTATATCAAGGTTTCTTTTACATATTCTCATCAATGCTAATACCCAGCTCCGTTGTGAAAGAATCGAAACTATATTTACGTTCGGCTATGGAAAGGGAATGACAAAGTTGGACGGAATGTCATTATACAACAAGGTGAGAAAGAAGGTCCAAAAATGGTAAATGTCAAATCCGTAGTCTTGGCTCAACAGTTAACTTCGATTTTAAGAATGAAGAGTGGATGCAATAAAGCCTGGTTCAATATTGTCTACTATTTTATACAGAAATATGGTGATGCCTTTCTTCTTAACTGCAAATTTGATACTGATCTTGTAAAATCAATAAATGTGATTGCAAAATTATATTATTACCTTTCAAAAGTACAATAGGCCTATTTTACTCGATTCCTTCTGTAATTATTTTAGTATTTCTATTTATATTTATTTTATTTTGTTTTTGTTTTTGTTTTAGGCGTAGTTTTGTTGGTGTAATAATTCAGTTTTATTTTGTTTAATAATTGAAAATAAATATTGTATAATACAAGTTGTTACTGAATTCTGTAAAGTACAAACATTTATGATCAATACAACTATTGATACAAGAATAATAATAATAATAATAATACAAATGACATTTAAAGGGCGCTTAATACAGGTGTTTCTAAGCGCACAGGTGGTACTGTCTAACTCAGTATAATTATTCAACATCTTCAATATATATATAGCTTAAAAGCAACGAAATAAAATAAAATATTACCAATACAATACAATTGAGTTGAATGGAATTAACTACTTGTGTGCCCCTCCAGTATACTATAACTGATTAAAAAGATGGGTTTTGAGAAGGGTTTTGAATGATTCAATGGATGAGGCATTTTGAATATGGGGTGGGAGTTTGTTCCAGAGGGCGCGGGCAAGCGATGAAAAAGCACGGTCACCATAACGGGTTTGTGTACGTGGGCCGTGATGAAATTGCATGAATGAAGATCAACATGAGAACAATTCAAACACAGTTTGAAGACATACCATGTATTCTGAAACCATTTGCATTCATTGAACTTATACCGTCACTGTTTAGTAATTTATGGTATATTGGTATATTATTTTGTAAAACGCTAACATTGTCTGACTCGTGGATGGCATCTCAAAGTGCTTTTTATCCAGTGGAAATTCGCTTTATAAATTGCAAGTTTGCAACTACTATAATAACTGTGACGTGCCTTGTTCAGGTGTTATTACGTAATGCTGGTTTCTTGTTGGCTCCGAAGATTATCATCATATTTGGCAATGGAAAGTCAATTGCAGACGATCGAAACTACATTTCGAAAAATCAACTCAAGGGCAATTTCAGATTTTCTATCCAATATAAATCATGTTCAGATGGCGACCAAATACAGTAAAATCCGTCTCAGCGGTCACCTCTCTATATGGGCCACCTGTTTATAATGGTCACACACATTGCCTCCCTCCAGGCAGGGGCGCGCCCGGGCGTCGCCAAAGGGGGGTGTTGGGGGTGCGACACCCCTCCACCTGTCAGGATATTGTCGGTAAAATTGCGCTGCCGTCGGGAAAAAAGAAAAAAGGGGGAGGGAAAAAAGGAGAGGGAAAGGGAAAGAAAAGAAAAAAGAAAAGGAAAAGAAAAGAAAGAAAGGAAAAGAAAGGAAAGAAAGGAAAGGAAAGGAAAAGAAAAAAAAGAAAAGAGAAGAAAGAAAGAAAGAGAAAAAAGAAAAAGAGGGAGGAGAGGAAAGAAAGGAAAAGAAAGAAAAGGGGAAAAAAAGAGGAAAACAAGAGTAAAAGGGAAACAAAAGAAACGGGGGTGAAAGAGAGGAGAGAGAGGAGAATGAAGAGCCTGAGAGAGGAGGAGTGGGAGTAAAAGAGAGAAGGGGGTTGTTGGGTGGAGTCGTCTCGTCGAGGGAGCAAGAAAGACACGGGTAAATATGTTGCTATGTCTGGTCAGCTGTGTCGGTATTCTTGCTCGATCCTCGTGTACTATATATCAATGCAGAAGTTTGAAGTCGGTGAGATGTATATTGTCGGTCGGCCGCCAAGTTTTTTTCACTACGAACTGTGACTTTTTATCCGCTGTGACGACTTCAAGAGTGACTACAACTACAATACTTGTATTTTCTCGAAGTTTCACTTTCCTATAATATCAGCTAAAGAAATCAGAGGTTTAAAATTTTCGGGGAAACTAAATTCAAACAAGGTTTAAGAGTCAACAACGGTACGACGAATCGTCTTCCTTTCTCTATATTGTGATGAAACGCCCGGAAGGGGAAAACTGAATTCAGACGATTAGGGCTTATTAAGAGTCGAAAACGGTACAACGAATCGTCTTCTTTCTCTAATAATTTGATGAAACGTCAAAATTTCCGCGCTTCGCGCGGGAGGGGGAAGCTTTATTCAGACAAGGATTAAGAGTCGAGCACGGTTCAACGAATCGTCTACTTTCTCTAATAATTTATTGAAACGCCAAACCCTCCGCGCTCCGCGCGGACGGGGGACAACTGAATTCAGATAAGGATTAAGAGTCGAAAACAGTACCCCAAATAGGGCTTATTAAGAGTCGAAAACGGTACAAACGAATCGTCTTCTTTCTCTAATAATTTAATGAAACGCCGAAAATTATGCGCTTCGCGCGAAGAGAGAAAACTTCATTTAGACGAGTCGAGAACGGTACGACGAATCGTCTTCTTTCTCTAAAAATGTAATGAAACGTCAAAGCTTCCGCGCTTCGCGCGAGAGGGGGAAACTGAATTCAGATGAAAAGGGAATAATAAGAGTCGAAAACGGTACGACGAATCGTCTTCCTTTCTCTATATTGTGATAAACGCCAAAAATTCCGCGCTTCGCGTGAAGGGAGAAAACTTCATTTAGACGAGTCGAGAACGGTACAACGAATCGTCTTCTTTCTCTAATAATTTAATGAAGCGCAAAACCCTCCGCGCTTTGCGCGGAAGGGAGACAACTGAATTTAGAAAAGGATTAAGAGTCGAAAACATTACACCAAATAGGGCTTATTAAGAGTCGAAAACGGTACAAACGAATCGTCTTCTTTCTCTAATAATGTAATGAAGCGTCAAAGCTTCCGCGCTTCGCGCGAGAGGGGGAAACTGAATTCAGATGAAAAGGGAGTAATAAGAGTCGAAAACGGTACGACGAATCGTCTTCCTTTCTCTGTATTGTGATGAAACGCACAAAATTCCGCGCTTCGCGCGAAGGGAGAAAACTTCATTTAGACGAGTCGAGAACGGTACAACGAATCGTCTTCTTTCTCTAATAATTTAATGAAGCGCAAAACCCTCCGCGCTTTGCGCGGAAGGGGGACAACTGAATTCAGATAAGGATTAAGAGTCGAAAACAGTTCACCAAATAGGGCTTATTAAGAGTCGAAAACGGTACAAACGAATCGTCTTCTTTCTCTAATAATTTAATGAAACGTCAAAGCTTCCGCACTTCGCGCGAGAGGGGGAAACTGAATTCAGATGAATAGGGAGTAATAAGAGTCGAAAACGGTACGACGAATCGTTTTCCTTTCTCTATATTGTGATGAAACGCCAAAAGTTTCGCGCTTTGCGCGAAGGGAGAAAACTTCATTTAGACGAGTCGAGAACGGTACAACGAATCGTCTTCTTTCTCTAATATTAATGAAACGTCAAAATTTCCGCGCTTTGCGCGGAGGGGAAAGCTTCATTCAGACAAGGTTTAAGAGTCGAGCAAGGTTCAACGAATCGTCTACTTTCTCTCATAATTTAATGAAACGTCAAAGATTAACAGTAGAGAACGGTACAGCAAATCGTCTTCTTTTCATAATAAATTAATGAAACGTCAAACTTTCGCGCTTCGCGCGGGAGGGGGTTGGGGACTTCTTTTAGACAAGGATTAACAGTCGAGAGAGGTACAATAAATCGTCTTATTTTCCTAATGATTTAGAGGCCTATCACCCACACCCCCTAATGAGCGCTCTTTAAGTGATTCGCTTGCTCACTACCGCCCTCCCTAAAATAAGATCCTAGCTCCGCGCCTGCATTAAAATATATCAGCTATGATGCTGACTAAGTTGACGAAATAATTCGTATATTCATGTCGTCGAGGAAAATGACCATTTGCGCATATGCAAGTACTATAAATAGTCCATATGAAAAACAATTTAGCCTTCGGCCCCGGGCTTATAGGGTTAAATTTGTAGATATTGGACACTAATTTTGTCGGTAATTGGTCGCTAGTTTTGTCGGTAATCGTTGGCCTCTACCCCCCCCCCCCCCCCCCCCACTGAAAAAGGTCTAGCGACGCCCCTGCCACCAGGAAAAAATATGTGTTGTATAATCTGTCTAGTAAGGCTAACCTGTCTACAGTGGCGAGTTTTTGTGTTTCCCCATAGGTATTAGGTTTCACCTAATAGATAGATTTGCTGTAGGCCTACACTCATTGTCGCGTTCGCATATTTCAATAGGTGACGCATACAGATTTTGAAATTGCCTCCTGTTGATTTACGAAACAAAGTAGGTGCGATCGTGTTATTGAAAGACTGAACAGAGTACAGTGAACAACAAAAATCTATCAAATGGAAATTTGATGTTAAGATTATCGTTTTGAGTTTTCACAAATTAAGTGTAATAGTATTACTAGAAATTCTGATTGGTAGCGGAGTTATCATGCAGCAAACTTTTAACAAATCCCTTGCTTCTACATTCATTCTCCCTTAGAACTTTAAATAACCGTGAAGATAAGTAATCAAGGCTTCATATTTCTATTAACCTTGGCATAATGACCCGATGATATTCAGCTGAGAGCAAGCAAACTGATCCCCTGATTGATATACGATAATGAAATGTGATGATTATGATCTGCCGAGGAAAACATTATTTTGACACTTTATCAGGAATACCCGTTTTATGAAACGGGAAAGGGTAAAACTGGGTTCATTGTGGAGGCTGAAGACTGCCTGTCAAAAAAGGAAGAGATTATCATAATGCAACAAATTAGACTTTGGAATGATAGGCGAAGGCCAGCTTTACTGCAAGAACCGAATATATCCGAATGCTTTTCACATTTTTGTCTCTTTATTCATAATTATTTTACAAAGTCTTTCATATATTCGATTGTGTATCGTGGCAGGACTTTATTACGACTTGTGAATTATCCAGAGGTTGAAATAAAGAATAAGAGAAGTTTCTCGGTAAGCAACAAATTGGGTGAATTGCCGTTTGGTCTACACCCAGCTCGTCTATTATTCACTTGGTCTCATGAACATTTCGCCTCTTTATCATTAGGTCTAATGACCATTTAGGCTAAACGTAATTTGGTCTAATTTCCATTTAGATAATCTCCAATAATTCTACTACCCATTTGGTCTATCACTCATTTAGTCTATTTGCCTGTCAGCCAAATACCCATTTTGTCTACTATCCATTATGGTCTAATATTGTAATAATCATTTAATTATAAAATAATAATCATAATGACCTTATACAACAGTTAGCTTTGAATATGAAAGAAGCACGATCGATTGATGCTTCACACACACACACACACACACACACGCACACGCACACGCAAACACTCGCATACACACACACACACACACACACACACGCGCGCACACACACACTGAACACTACAGTGCAAATTCCTATACACAGTCATAATTTTCTCGTCTGAATACACCGGCTTTTAATACTGTTATTAATAAAGGCACGTTAATACTGCACATACACAATGAATACAAAAATGCAAATTCCATATACAGTCATACTTTTTTTCGTCTGAATAGACCACATATGGAAACGTTGTATCATCCGCTCAATCTGACTTGCGTACATAGATAAGCATTTTTCCATGAAAAAGCGAAGTTTTCTAAAATGTGCGTTTCTTTCCAGCATTGGGGCGCCCGGAAGTCACTCGCGCGGGTAACATTTCATAAAGTATAATATAAAAAGACCATATGCAAATTTTCTATACTTTCGTCGGAAAAATACATTTATCCAGCACAATGTCGTCTCTTTTTGCGTTGGAGAAGAGCAAATAGCGAGTTTCAATCACACTTTGGTCGCTCTCGCAAGCTCTCACTCGTTTCACTGTGGTCAAGCGACTTTGGGGCCAGCGGTTAATGAAAATACTAATCGTTAGCTTTCTTCCGGTATTAAACTTGTTTTGATTGATTGTATAATTTTGTCGGAATAAAGGAAACAAAAAGGCTCGACCAATAACTTATCAGCGTCTGAATTGACCTTTTGACCTTGAATTCCCTGATGCAAGCGCACTAATGACGTCATCTTCGCTAAATCGGTGTCTTTTATCGTAAAATGCGACACTTTCACAATGTTTATAGATTTTTTTTTTTTAATTATTAGTAAGATATAACATATTTTTTCTGATATCACTGAAGTTTGGGGTTTTATTTAATGAGTAATTTTAAAATAAGAGCCATTTTACTGTTTTAATTTACTGGATCGTACCATTAAAGTCGCAGGGTAAAAAGATGCATTTTCCAACCGCGCCAAATTTAATTTACGTTCCGACATTCTGTTAAATGGGTTCGTGTTGTTAAAGGTGAAATTCAAAGAAGACCACAAAATATTTCAACTAATGAATCACTAGAAACTGGTAAGCTAACAAATGGCCATCGTACACGTTTTAGGTCAACTACATATCGGGTGATTTATAAAAATACAAATACAACCACCTCCATAGCAGCTGGGATATACGAGAGATTCGCCGGAAAAATAACGATGTTTTGATGACGTCACTATATGGACCAACACTGCCCAAGCAGACGACATCCCATAGAGAATGAACATAATTGCAAAGCTATTATTTCTCAAATTATAATGAGTTTAGTGTATATAAATGTAATGGCATGTCAAACCATTCAAAAGGGGATATGACCTGATTCTGATAACTAAAATCTTTTGCTTGTAAATACACAGGATAGGGGTTAATTAACAATCAAAGAAACCAGACTTTCAAATTGAAAAACCCCCGGAATGATATTAAGGACGGCATTTGTTCCCTCTTGAAACGCCGAACATACCCCGGTGTGTGCAGCTGAATATACAATGGCGTCCTATTTTGTTTACAAGCGACAGATTCCTTTATTTTTGTATCGCTGCATTTGTCATCAAAATAAAACCATGCGCGGGGTTTAGAGTGAGGCAAGCCTGACGGTAGTGAAGTAAGAGAAAGAACTCGAGAGAAGATGAAAACACAGGCACTGAAAATGTGTGAGATGTCATGGGACATCGTCTGCTTGTGCAAGTCATGTCCATACTGTGATCTCACACATCTCAGCAGCGTTCGGAGAGCTCTTCAGGTGCTATGCCGGGGCTGTATTTATGCGTTTTGTAATTTATAATAATCGTTACTTCGAATGTTTCCAAGCATTGAATTTTGATAACCTTGTCGAATCAAAGTTTCAACTTTGCAATAATGTAAATAAAGTTCGTTTTTAAAATCAATGAATATCTACTTTAAGAATCCCCTGCTTTCTGCTCCAACAAACGTCCACATGCGGAGTCGTTTATCAACTAAATTATTCAAATTTATGGATGCTTCCTAGCTTCCCAGGTGTTTGTGTTGCTGTTGAAGCATTTTATTCACCTGCTATCATTCTTTGTACTCCAATTACTAGAACGCAAATTTTATTTTGGTTTTATAGTTTCATCGGAGTCGTTTATCAACTATAATTATGTATTCAAATTTATGAATGCTTCCTCCCCAGGTGTTTGTGGTGTGTAATGCATTTCATTCACCTGTTATTATTCTTTGTACTCCAATTGTTAGAATACAAAATGCATTTTGGTTTTATAGTTTCATGCAATAAGTAAGTCAATAAAAGAGTATGTTCTGCACAATAAAAACAATGTGTGTCCCTATTGTACAATGTAATCTGTCCCCTCAATTTGTAATAGTTAATTTACGCATTCACAATTATAATGGAACTACTTGCCCGATGAAGCCAGTGGCCTGTGACCCCTGAGCACTCAACACCGTGTGGGAGTCAGTTTGTAACGGTGGTCCAATTCTTTTATGAGACAAAATAATACAAGCAAACGTTTCCATATGCTATACTGTTATAATAATGCACGTTGATAATGCACGCTGAACACAAAAGTGCAAATATGCCTTTGATAGGTATAAAAGAATTTCCGTTTCGGTTTAATAAAATTTGGAGTGGACTACTACTACTAGGCTATTATTATTATTATTATTATTATTATTACATGAGGTATAACGCCTGACAAAAACGGTGTGTTCTGTATACCGATGCGCAGTTCTTTCATCGAAACCAACGTAACAGTTGCAGTTATATGCACGTCACCTAGTGCAGGTTACTGTATTTCATCAATGAAAGTGGCTAATATTTTGTTGCTATATAGGACAAACCCTGGCAAGCTGTCGGTTCGTTATCAGCGTCTATCGTTGGAGAGGTATGTATTAAAAAAATGTCATTAAAATGCGGATATTACAAGTTCCGATTATGACTATATGATAATCCGTCGTCCGGAAACAATCGTTGAGCTTACTTGCAATTAATGATTTTGCTTTCCTTTTCTTAAATCATCAAAAAATAGGTATTTCAATCAGACAAAGTAGATGCATAGAGGTAAAATGCCTAGGTCTATTTACTCAATGAATAATTGATTTAATTATTCATTTGCAGTTTTACTATTAGTACTATTTTGATTCACCAGTGTTGACTAACCCGACCCATACTTAGCCAAAAGTGTTTTGTACGAGGTCAAGTTTCCAGAACATTCTCAACATTCTCGAACAGATTAATCCTTTAAACCAATCTAGTTAAAAACCCTCCTGATTGTTACACCCAGGTAATAATTGTTACCATAAACTTACACACAGGTTAAATTCGAATGACAATAATGGACTCGCAGAGCAGGTCACGATCAACGAAACGATGGCTGATTCTCGTGGGACTCTTTGCCGTTGGATATTTTGACATCGGAACGTTAAAATCTTTGGGCGTGTTCCTGGAGAAAATGACGGAAGACTTGCAAACGTCTCTCGCTGTCGTCGGAATAGCTATTGGACTATGTCATGGTGTAGCACAATGCTTTGGTGAGATGCCTCCATTCAATAATAACCAGTATTTATTTTTTAACTATCCCCTAAAGTAGTGGTTTTTAACTGCATGTACTTAAATAATAAAGTCAATGGGGGCGCATGACACTCCATGTGATATAGCAATGGAGTAAATCCATTTAGATTGATCAAAATTATAACATGTATTAGTGATGTTTACTGTAAAGCATTCCAATTAATAAATCTCGCATCGCTGAATCAGTTACGTCATTTATATTCTGATCCATAAAAGTGATAAAGCATTAACATTTAAGACAGTCCGTAACATTTTCGCTAATCTGTCCTGCCAGAAAGCAATATGTTTTCAATTTTTTTCTGGAATATATTTACTATGATTAAAAAAAATACATTTTCTAATTGATTCCTGCCTCTAAATTGTAATTTCACAGCGGTTATAAATATTCCTCTATTGAAGCGGTTTTCAGCAGGAAAACTCGTCCTTGCAGGCAGTAGCATTGCAGCTACAGGACTCAGCCTCATTTATTTTGCAACATCTGGAATTCACTTTCTACTACTAATGCTCTTGACAGGTAGGACTTCTACGAATTTCTTTTTTTACATAGATAGAAAATAAAAATAGACGCAGAGTATACCCATGACGTACTCTCATCAAAGCATGTTAATTGATCAATGAGTTCTTGCTTACACAATCTTGTTCCCGAACTTGCTGTGGTCTTTGAAAATTGAACAAAGTGATTAAAAATACGACAGTCTATGGAATATCCACTTGCCATTTCATTCAAAGCTCAATGAGCAATAATATTGACCATTTTTTTAAAGTGTGTTTTGTCCGGAAGCCATTCAGATTGAAACCAATGCTATTATAATATAACCATCTTACATGCGTCTGTGGAATTATAAAGTTTGCGGAGCGTACTCTACACTCTATATCGTATCTTATCATGCTTTTCGAATTTGAGGAGGCCGGTAGCTGCTTTGATTTGAGCAAGCGCGTACGCAGGGGGGGGGGGGTTAACCCCCCCCCTTGAGTTTTTGTTATGTGTATGTTTTGTGCATGTTTTTTGGAACCCCCCTCCCCCTTTTATTTTTTTTTTTTTTTGTAATGGCTGACCTAAAAAAGGTGACCTTATCCCCCCCCCCCTTTTGGGGCCCGATTTTAACCCCCCCCCCCCCCCCCTTGAAAAAAATCCTGCGTACGCCACTGGATTTGAGCATCAGCTGCTTTAAACATGTTCATGAAGGAATTGTATGAAAACTTGTCCACAGTGGTCATCTTTATGGTCTTAATGATATTGAACTGATTAAAAGGATCTAGGAGTCTAACGTAAATTGCAGGGAGTACGGGCAAGGAAAAACCGTCCCTTACGTTATCAAAATAATTGTTGTAATGTTATTTACCCTTTTTCAACAGGGTTTGGATATAGTGTAGTCATTCTGCCTTCTCAAGTCAGCGTCCTTGACTACTTGACCAACATAACATAGATGATGGTGATGATGCTGATGCTCGCAATGGCCATGGGGTCTTTTGCTCTATAGCCAGAATCGCCAGAGCTGCTAAAAAGGTATTCCTGGATAACTTCGATGTCAAAGTCTTCCGCGAGTTCCCCCGCTTCATCACAATCTGCATGACTATATTTACTTACGCCGTCTCCTACTATGGATGGATCGTCTTCCTGATTCCCAATGCCGAAGCCAAGGGTATCAACCCCGAGAAAGCCGTCCTACTTGCAACCATTGGTGGTGCTGGGAACATCTTTGGAAGGCTCACGATAGGTCTCCAGGCTGCAAGGTTTAATCTGAAACCCCAGATCACCTACTGCCTCATCTGTATCGTATCAGCAGTAGCGTTCTTCTGTAATTTCTTCACTAAAAGTTTTTCCATTCTTAGCTGTTTAGCAGCCATGAATGGCTTCGCATTGGGTGGAAAGGTCATGAGTTGCAACCTTCTGTGTAAGGAAAGTGTCTCGAACGAAAGGTTCCCCGCTGCGATGTCTTTCTTATCACTCGTCTTTGGTATAGGGGAGATAGTCGGGGCGTTGTTTATTGGTATGTACATAATTTCGAACGGATAACAAGTGTCTGTTTTTGTTTACCTATTCGTAATTTTTGTTCGTTTCTTTGTTTGTATTTTGTTGATTATTTTTTAAAGAAATTCGTCAGGAGGTAACGGTACATACTGCAGCGTAATGACTAATAGAGTATCAGGACGCCCTTAATTTTTTCCTTTTGCTGACAGGTAGATGCTATCGGTTTTCCCCTTTATTAAGTCTGAATTTATAGGCAATGTGACACGTGGGACATACATGTAGCTATGTTTCCATATCTAAAACACAGTAAAAATACACATCTTTACTTATCGTGGATTAAACAAACACGTCATTATACATTATAGGGCAACATCATGAATTTCAATTAATTTGTTTTATTTTTAATAACTCTTTTCTCTTCAAACAGGGCTTTTGTACGATATCACCAAGTCTTTTGATATCATGTTCTGTGTGCTTGGAGCAGCTAATACATTGGAGGCCTGTATCATCATTTCTCCCATCATCAAGGATTGGATGGTCGCCATGGTTACCACCCGTTAATGAAGGGCAGGGGGTACAATTTCTTGGGCCGGTTATCGTCAGTGGCATAGCTAGGGGTCCTATTCACCCCCACCGTATGGGAGGCAAACGGAAGGACACAAAAAGCGAAAGGGAGAAAATAAAATGTGCTTTATGGAATGATATATTTTCACGGTTAAAAGAAAACAAATCTGCGTATTGTTTTGTTCACAGACAAATTATTTTGTTTGGCACTCTCATTACTAATCATTTCCATTTTGTCAATACAGTTATTATTTTTGCAAAATATGTGTAATATCTACTCATGAAATGCAACACATTATTTCACTATTTCGTTCTTTTCTACGAGTTCTTAAACATTTAGACTAAAATGGAACGTTTAATTGCTTTCAAGACAAATTGTCTCGATTTTCATGATAAAAATGGTAGATATGTTGTTATGTAATTTTGTTGATGAACTAACCAGTACATTATATTTTACTTTATATTCTTTGTCTATACCAACATATTATTATAATGTATGATAATTGCTTTAACAAATACTTTTATTTAAGATAATATGCTTCATCCATTTGGGTAAGACCATATAGGCAGTTTACGAAAAATAGCATTTTGTCAATAATATTTTAAGGACACCTTGAAACTTTTTAAATACTTAGTTTGTAACTGCATTACAGAAAACAGTGTATTGCAACTTGCAAGTTATGGAGAAAGGGTCTTTGTGAGTAGTAGTCGAGAAGATTCTATTTATTATCACCTGGTTCTCTGTAAAGCTTTTGCATTGTCACTCGGGTAATTTATCACATGCATTGATGACAGATGACAGGAATTATTTTATGAAATGTCTCAGACTTTTATCGTTATAGACAGAGGAGGATCCAGATTGCTAGAAGGGGGGAGGCAGGGAAAATCGTTTCCCCGATCATCTGTTTCATTACTTTATTTTTATTTTTTTTCATTTATTATTCATTTATGCATATATGTTTATTCCTTTCGTCACTCATTTGATTATTTAATTAAGTATTTGCTGATTTATTTCTTCATTTATTTCATCTTTCATTTATTTATTAATTCATTAATTCATTTATCCAGTTCTGGCCTGGAATCTTAGTAAAAAAGAATAAAATTAATTACTACTTCATTTTAATTATTTATTATTATTTCTTCATTTGTTCATTTGTTCATTTTTTTTACATTTTTTTTTTGGGGGTGGGGGAAGGGGAAGGAGAAGGAGGGCGGTCAGCCGAGCAGTACAAGGTCTAATTATCGCATATGGCTATATCCTGGTTTTCATGGAGGTAGTAGCCTCAGTAGTGTGATAAAGAAATATATGTTTGTGTACAAAAAGTAAATTAAAAAAACATAACAAATCATTAGACACTTTTGGTTGTTAACAACTCAAAACTTAAAACTTGTATCGGAATGAGGTTTTACACCGTAAAGTTGAAGGATGTCAAATTTATTTGGAGTAAATTCTATGACGTTCCTATGAATGCTGTTCTTAAAAAAATGATCTGAATTTTGATCTTTTATACAGAAGTGTAGTATATTAGTCATAACAGGCATGTTTGGTAATACAGTAATTTCATTTCAGACCATAAAGACCATGTATTATTATAATCTGGGATCTGTCGTTGGGCTGATAAGAATGAAAAAATAAGGAATGTACTCCTGTCGAGCAAACAGTACGTTTATATAAAACTAATAGACTTTTGACGATTACTAGAAGAAGTAAAGACATCGCCAAGCTTCAGCGAATTCAAAATTCAGCTGCCAGACTAGTTTCCAAAATACCAAGGCAAGAGCACATCACTCCCACTCTACAGGAACTCCATTGCTGCCCGTATCCCAGACAAAGTCATCATTCTAACTTTCAAAGCACTTCATCAACTCTGTCCCAGCTACATATCTGAACTTGTTACACCTTGTGAACATGTTCTTTTAAAAGTCCAACAAAAAATATTAGATTCATTTCAAGCTAACGAACATATAATAGGGATTTTCTTGGACTTATCCCTGAATGTTGACAAAACTAAATGTGTTTATTTTCGAAAAAATAAATATAATATAGGATCTAAAATTTCCAAAATTTCCGATATAGCTAGCAATAACGGTCCTTTAATTAATAACGATAATATTCCCATTTATATTGATAATAAACTTATTCAATTAAGTAATTCCGTTAACTTCTTGGGTCTCGTATAAGATAATTGCTTGGGATTTAAGGACCATATCACAAATGTTTTACATAAGATCAGCAGAGATGCTGGCTTGATAAATAAGCTAAAATATAGTTTGTTACCCGAAAATGTGATAACTTTATATCATTCCATTATTTTCCCTTATTTGAAATATTGTAATATTGTATGGGCCACTAATGCAACACGAACTGAATTAGACTCACTATTCAAAGTTCAAAAGAAATGTTTAAGAATAGCTACCAATTCTCATTATCTAGCACCATCCGCACCTTTGTTTAAGAAGTTATCGTTATTAAATATATATGATATAAATAAGCAAGAAATCGCAACGTTCATGTACAAATATAAAAACAAGTTGTTACCTGCCCCCTTTTCAGACCTCTTTCAATATAATAGTCAAATTCATGATTATAATACACGGCTTTCCAACAAATTTCATTTATGGTCTGTTAAGTCTAGTTATGAAGTTAAATCAATGAGTTATTTAGGTCCTAAACAGTGGAATATGATTCCCCAAGTAATAACAAAATCACAATTCATATCTTCCTTTAGAAAACAATATAAAATCTTACTACTAAATAATTATTAATCAGCACAGTTGTTGTTTTTTTTTTCTTTCTAATTTTATATCTGAACCCTCTTTCATTGTTATCTTGTTTTCCTTTCCTTTCTTTTCCCCCTTTATATATTGTTTTTCTTCTCTCTATTTTACTTTCTCTTGTCTTATAGAGAGTTGAAGTGTTTGTACTTTGCTTATTTTACTTAATTTATTGTTGTGTGCTTATAATATGTTATATTTATTTTTGTATTGTTTTTCATTCTTTAATGGGCGATCCAACTTCACAGGTTTTCGCAACCTTCATGGAAAGCCCCGCATATAACCTTTGTAAACATAGTTAAAATTTACTGTTACTTTGTATATTTTGATTTTTATATTGCAAAATAAAATTGAATTGAATTGAATTGAACCTTACATACCCACTCGATCCCTCCGCTCTGCATCTCAACACCTCATTGAACCCACGAAAGACAGGACCAAGTCATACGGATCCAGAAGATTCTCATCTGCAGCTTCGCATCTCTGGAACTCTCTCCCCACTACCTTCCGAACCATCACAGACTTAACTTTTGTCAATCTCAACTGAAAACCTACTTGTTTAAAAACGCTTTCTAATGTCATTTAAACTGTATTATTGTATTCATCAATTTAATTACATTACTGTACTTTTACATAATTTGCCTTCATTGCCTTTTCTCTGTAATTGATGTTTATAATGATTGATTATTATTAATGTTGTCCTTATTTTGATATTTCTTTATTTCATGAATTAGTAGTTATGTGTAATTTTGTTGTATTAATATTGTAAAGCGCATTGGTATTTTCTTCGAAGATGAAATGCGCTATAGAAGCCTAGGTTATTATTATTATTTTATTATTAGGAGAAAAAATAAAAGAAGAATAAATACACTGATAATGTCAGCTTTACATCATAAAGTGCTTGTACAATATTTGAAAATGTTTTTTTTTTTTTGTTCAATTAATTTAGCAGTTTCAGCTGAAATTGGAAGGCATCCTCAACTTTAATATTCAAGTTGCAATAAACATGCTTAAATATTGGATACGAATACGAAGTTTGGATAAAAATGGCCTTGTCTATAAATCTTTTGAAGAAAACAAAAAACTAGTAAATAACGAACAAAGCTGTTGGTTAATGTCAATTCGGGATATCTTTAGTTCACTAAATATTTGTAACAAATTACTGTTGCACCCGTTATTCAGGTTTCGAAGAACGCTGGTTTTTAATAAATGTGTCATTACTTGACAATTAGGACTCAGTGCCGAAAATGAATATTTTGTTTTTCCAACGAATATTTCATCAACTATTCTTAACTTAACTATTTATCTATCCATCCATTTATCTATTTATTTATCTATCTATACATCAAATATATCTATCTGTCTGTCCCTCTTTCTATCTTTCCATCCATCTATCGCTATATCTGTGAATCCAACTATTTATTTATCTATCTATCCATTTCTTTAAGTTCATCCCTCTATCTATATTATTTGTTTATCTTTCTATCTACATGTTTTATCTGAGTTTGAGTTTGTGTTTCAAGTTTTATTATCCAAATAAAAAGTACATCAATATAACAATCAAATGTGAATGTTTAACATTGAAAGGGTAAATGGGACCAGAAAATAGCATTTAATGCTAATCGTGTCTGGTACCACTAACACACAAAAGTATCACAGCAATGAATGAGAATGTAATGAATAAATATGAATAACTATTGAATACAGGCTTAAGCTACAAGCTATTCTACATCTATGCTAAAATATGTTCTGTGATAAAATACAAAGCTTTGGTATTTTACACTAAATAAAAAGATAAAGAATTATATAACATAATATTTACAAAAAGGCAAGAACCCCGGTTCAGAGGTTAAAAACAATCATTCTATTAGCATTTGTGATATAGAGTTCTACGGAAGCAAGACACTGATGCCGTCTCCCCAACGAAAATGCTGCTATATTATTTTGTCTGACAGCAAGTATCTTTTGCAAGAAACTCCGATTCATGATGGACCGCAGTGAAAATACGGTGGTGCAGAATGCTCTTTGCCCCCAGAGATTTGTTTTGTTTTAAATGATATTTTATTTCCTTCCTCATAATTTCACATAACAAGAAATTCACATAACAAGAAATTATCAAAATAAGCAATATAAAACAAGATCTTTGATACAAGACACTTCATGAGTTACATCAATCAATGAACATAGAAAAAAAAAATTCTTGCATGTAACAGTGTATAATCAAAATAACAGTAGAGGAAGGTTTAAAGTGTAGATTTTTTTTTGTTTTAAATGATATTTTATTTCCTTCCTCATAATTTCACATAACAAGAAATTCACATAACAGAAATTATCAAGATAAGCAATATAAAACAAGATCTTTGATACAAGACATTTCATAAGTTACATCAATCAATGAACATAGAGAAAAAAAAAGGAAAAAAAAAGTCTTGCATGTAACAGTGTATAATCAAAATAACAGTAGAGGAAGGTTTAACGTTACATATTACCATCCTATCACAACACTCTCACCCCCACCCCCCCCCCCCCCCCCCCCCCCCCTCTAGCCCACCCACACCACACCCCCTTTCACACACATAAACACACATACAAACACAAACACACACTGCATGCAACCTGTTTCCTCAACTCACACCACACAAACTCTTCACCCGAGATGGCACTGTTTGCCCCAATCTTGTAGCGCCATCTACAATATTTTTCTTTAAAGCGCAAGTCCACTTAAACTTACTTTCAATAGAAGCAGAAAAATCAGTCAAACCAATCAAAACAAGTTTGAGCAAAATCGGTAGGCAAGGCGTCGCTAAAGAGGGGGTGTGGGGGCGCGACACCCCCCACCTGTCATTATTGTCGGTAAAATTGAGCTGCTGTCGGGAAAAAGTGAGAAAAGGGGGAGGGAAAAAATGAGAGGGAAAGGGAAAGAAAAGAAAAAAAGTAAAGGAAAATATAAGAAAGAAAGGAAAGAGAAGAGAAGAAAGAAAGAGAAAAAGGGAAAACAAGAAGCGGGGGGTGAAAGAAAGAAGAGAGAGGGGGTACTATAGGCAGGCGCGTAGCCACGGGGGGGGGGGGGGGCACGGGGGGCACGTGCCCCCCCTAAAATTTCCAGGATCGGTTGAAATTTTGTAGACCCCTTTTTTTTACCTCGATCGATTACATGTATGTGCCCCCCCCCCCAAACATCAAACTCTGGCTACGCGCCTGATTATGAGCCTGAGAGAAGAGGGATGGGAGTAATAGAGAGACAGAGGGGTATGTTGGGTGGAGTCGCCACGTCGAGGGAGCAAGAAAAATACTCGTGAATAATAATGTGTTCCTGTGTCGGGTCCGCTGTGTCGGTATTCTTGCTCGATCCTCGTGTGCTATTTCAATGCAGAAGTTTGAAGTCGGTGAGATGTGGTGGCCCGAATTTACAAAGGAGGTTTGTCGACAAACCTGCTTTTGTTATTTACAAACCAGGTTTGTAAAAAAACGCGTCAAAACGCGTCATATGACGTACATAAACCTCGGTTTGTCGACAAACCTCCTTTGTGAATTCGGGCCATTATGTCGGTCGGCCGGCAATTTTTTCCCCCTTTGAACTGTGACTGTTTATCGGACAAAGAAACATTTTTGGAAATTCAGACAGTGCCAGAGTCGCTACAACAAAATTCGTCTTCTTTCTCTAATGATTTAATGAAACGTCAAAGCTTTCGTGCTTCGCGCGGGAGGGGGGGAGCTGAATGCAGACAAGGATTAAGAGTCGAAAACAGTACAACAAATCGTCTTCTTTCTCTAATAATTTAATGAAACGTCAAAGCTTCCGCGCTTCGCGCAGGCAGGATGGGGAAAACTGACTTCAGACAAGGATTAACAATATAGAGAACAGTACACGAATCGTCTTCTTTCTCTAAAATAATTTAATGAAACGTCAAAGCTTCCGCGCTTCGCACGGGAGGGGGGAAACTGAGTTCAGACAAGGATTAAGAGTCGAAAACCGTACAACGAATCGTCTTCTTTCTCTGATAATCTAATGAAACGTGAAAGCTTCCGCGCTTTGCGCAGGGGTGGGGGGGGGGGAACAGCATACAGATAAGGGTCAAAATAGAGAAAGGTATAACGAATCGTCTTCGTTCTCTTATAATTTAATAAAACGTCAGAGCTTCGGCGCTTCGCGCAGGAGGGGGAAACTGAATTCAGACAAGGATTTAGCGTCGAAAACAGTACAACGAATCGGATGTATTAATAGCACTAGAATCTTTAGCCCCTAAAACACTTCTGCTTTTCGAGAAAAATTTAATATAAAGATTTACCGGTGCTCCCGGTAAATTTTGATAAATTTCAAATAGCTCCTACGACCGTACAATGGTAGCTGCTGCGACCATGAAAATCTCAGAATATGTAGTTTTGGTATGTAATTTCCGATCGGGAATAGCTAATCGGTCGATTTTAGTCAAAACATTGTTTTATAGCTTAATTAATATCTTGACCTTGAGAGGGAGCTATACAACTTAAAGTGTTTATTATTTACAATTTCATAACTTTAGAGTCGATATCGACCGTGAGAATGATCAGTGAATATTGTAGGATCGCATATGCTTCCAATATGTTCATTTGAACCAAATTCACGACCCCATACCAAAACTTTGTATTACCTTTAAGAAATAGTGTGTCTGATGAGGATCGAGCGAAGACTTCGTGTGGGGTTGTATTTTGAAATAGAGTTGCTCAGATATGTAGGGTAATAAAGAGAGTAAACTGAATGATATATACTAGTAACATAATTTTTAAAATAATCCTTTTGTCAACTGGCAACCAATATAGAGAGAACGGAGAATTGGTGACATGGAATCAGATTTCTGAGCGAATGTCCACATATTTTATTTTTTTTTATTCTGAGCGAATGTTAAAGGTATTACAAAGTTTTGTATTTTGGTATTTGTGTGGAAGGCTTCAATATATATTAAATACAATGAAATCGTTTATTTATGAATCATTATGTTTGAAATAATAAAATAGGACATATTGCACCGATACAGAGATAAAACGACAATAGTATCGTGAGCTGAGAGCTGTTAAAGGGACTTGTTTAACATTGTTCAGATGAGAGAAAATGATGATACCACAAGTAGAGGTGAAAATAATCATACCGCCTCCGCAAAAAGCAAAGCTCATACTTCCGAGGGAGACGAATGTCAATCTCCGATCCGCTTATATTAGCTTGCCGATCGAGCGTACTATTTACTACGGTAGTAAGTCAGAGCATATTGTCTTCTTATTAAGGTTCTTAAAGAGCGTCTCTGTTGTTATGGCCGCTGAATATGATCTGAGCTGATCGAGCTGTATATATGGCGCTGGATCTGGCCGAATTGAAGTGACAAGATTCAAGACCAAACCGTAAAGTTACGGGCTGTTAGGTAAGTGTCGACGTCTCATATCCCCTTATTCGGTTAAGAAGATATTTATTCTAGCATTTTCTTGTAATTTTAGAAATGATCTTTTTTGGTGTTCATGCTATGCTCAGTGATAATTACAAATACAATGCACTGCATGCACTGCACTGCGCTCTACACTGTCACTGTCAGTGTCAGTTTAATTCACTCAACAGTGCAGTAGTACGACGGCGAGGCGAGGCGCTGCCTGTATTACTGCATCTGAACTTCTGAAGCTTGAAGAAGAAGACTAAATTTGACCGCTCCAGCTCTTTTCACTTGGGCGCTGGCTGGCTGAGGCAATTACCCCGAAGAAATTCAGACTGCGCAAATTGGATTTGACTTCTAGCTGGTGTGCTTTATTCTTGAGAAGTCGTAACAATTCAATTTCTTTTGCAGGAACTCTGGTTTAACGGGAAAACATTCCTCGTAACAGGCACATTGCATCTTAAGCCAATTTCTGATGGCAAACAGAAACACATAAGGGTTTCTACACCGACAACTGTACCCGTTCGTTGTTATTCTGACACACACTAAATACACGCTGACATTAATGGTGGTGTCCTCAAAAATACAAGGAAAACATTAAGTATGGTATCTTACAAGTACATCTCAATCAAGCGGACTTATAATAAACATGATACTTGTAACTGATGATAATGCATGAAAAAAGTATATTTATGTTCATTCAACGAAACATCCTCCCACCCCATGAGGGGACTTCCTCATAGTCTTGTTCCAGTCTCTTATAGAGTTTTTTCCAATGTTTTATTTTCTACTTTAACTGTTCAATCTTCGTATCCTTCTACTGGGTAGATTATCGCTAGCTTGCTGATTGGTCTGCGATATTCCCCTGTTGCAGTCTTCAGCTTTACGTTTCTCACTTTGCCGTCTGCACCCGGATACACTTGAATCACACGTGCTATGGTCCAATGACCGCGAATCGCGTTAGCTTCTGCCATCATCGCTATGTCGCCTACGCGTACATTTCTTCTCTCACAGTTCCATTTTCTACAAGGAACTAAAAGTGGTAACACATCTTGTGCCCATCGCTTCCAAAACGAATCAATAATACGTTGCACAAACTCGACCCTATGTCTGGGATTCCGGGTCTCACGGAATGGACCGTGCGGCACCTTGCTCGAAGATCTTCCTAACAACAAGTCATTCGGACAGAGGTAACCTCCATCATCTGGATCATTACCAACGCGCCCTATTGGTCGTTCATTCACAAGATTCGCGACTTCTAAGAAACATGTATACAACTCTAATGGTGTGAGCTCTTGCTCACCTATTGCCCTTTTCAAAGCAAACTTGCAACTTTTCACCATGGCTTCCGCACAACCATTCTGATGAGGCGCTCCTGGAGTAACAAACTTCCACACTACACGTTTCTCGGCACAAAAATCTTTGAGCTCCCTCTCGCTCCATCCTCTAACCATCTCGCGAAGCTCGCGTTCCGCTCCAACGAACTGCGTCCCGTTGTCGCTCAGAAACTGTGCAGGCTGTCCTCTCACTGCGATGAATCTGCGTAACGCTTGGAGAAACTCCATCGTTGAACAGTCTGTCGCCATCTCGAGATGTACGGCTCTGGTATTCAAACATGTGAAGATGATGCCGTAATGCTTGGCCTTCTTGTTTCGACCCACCTTGACTAAATATGGGCCAAAGTAGTCGCATGACGTATAATGGAAAGGCGGGGTGAATGGCGCCAATCGACAGCTAGGCAGATTCGCCATAATCTGCGTTTCCCTCTTACACTCTGCTGCTCTGCACGTCACGCATCGATGTTTCACCGTCTTAGCTAGTCGGTAACCTTGGAGTATCCAAAACTTTCTCCGTGTCTTGGCCGTAGTCGTTGCTACTCCATGATGTCCCAGTTCATGTGTGCTGCGTATAATCATCAGTGATATGTGATGGCTGGCAGGAAGGAGAGCTGGATGCTTCGACTCGTATGACGTCACGAGGTTTTCGACTCTTCCACCTACTCTGATCACACCATCATCATCAACAAAAGGAGTGAGCACCTTGAATTCTCCTTTCTCTAGTCTGGGCAGTAGACTGATCTGTGCTCTCTTTACCCAGTACTTCTCTGCACTATCTAACTCTGTCGGGCTTAGAGTAACTTTGTCATCAGGTTGGGGTCCCTTCTGTAACTTAGCCTTCAGGATTTGGATAAACCTGAATACATATGCGGTCGTTCTCAGGAGCTTTTTCCAACTCAAAGTTCTCTTACATTCTATCACTTCCGATGTCTCTGCTGTTACGAAGACTGACTGGGACTTTGTCTTTTCCTCACTTCTGGCACCTTTGCAATTCACAACTGCCTTGTCTGTAGGCCACTCTGACTCGTCAGAGAGCAGAAAGATGGGCCCACCCTTCCACTCTTCTGACAGCTTTTCTACAGATATACCTCGTGACACCTTATCAGCTACATTGACTTCACCAGGGATGTGTTTCCAGTCTGCCGGGTCTGTTAGGGTCTGGATTTCACCTACTCTGCTTGATACAAATGCCTTGTATGTTCTGGCAGAAGACTTTATCCACTGGAGCACAATCATACTATCAGTGAAGAAAACAACCTTTTCCACTTGTAGCCTCATCTCTTTGCTGATTGCTTCGTGCATTCTAGCTGCTAGTACTCCTGCCAGCAGTTCAAGTCGAGGAATTGTGAGAGCTTTGAGAGGTGCGACCTTCGACTTGGCTGTTACGAAGCGCACTTCATACTTGTCATCATCTGTCTTCCACCTCAGATAAGCGCATGCACCATATGCAATCTCAGAAGCGTCACAGAAAATACATAAGACTGGTTTCCCCCTGGCATTCTGTGGTTTCAGACATCTCTCAAGACTGATGTCATTGAGCTTACTCATTTCTCTGAATAGTCCTCTCCATTCATCTCCGTCGGGTAACTCCTCATCCCAGTCATAACCACCCTGCCACAGCTTCTGGATGCCAGTCTTTGCCTTGATGATAATTGGTGCAGCAAACCCAATAGGATCATAGATTCTTGCTACCTTTCCCAAGATCTTTCTCTTAGTTAGCTTTTCTGTCTCTCTATCTGTTTCTTGTAGATTGACCTTGTATGAGAAGGTATCACTATGTCTGTTCCAAACTACACCAAGCACCTTCTCTTCAGCAATCTCCTCTAAGAGTTTCATCTTTTCCTGCTTGTTGCCTCCATCAAGTGGCTTGTTTGATTGCCAACCTTTAACCTTGAACCCTCCTGCCTCTAACAGTTCATCTACCTCTGCGATACGTTTCTTTGCTGTATCTTCAGTCTCTACTGAATCGCAGATGTCATCCATGTAGATGTTTCTTTTCAGGATTGCAGCTGCTTCTGGGTACTTGGCGTCACCTTCCTCTGCCGTCAGTCTTACACCTATCTGAGCCATTGCCGCAGCTGGCTTGTCTCCAAACGTCACCACCTTCATCATATACACATCTGGTTCTTTCTCCTGGTTCATGTCTCTCCACAGAAATCTGTGTACATGCTGATCTCTTTCGGGAATCAATATGCGGTGATACATCTTGCTAATATCTGCACATATTGCCACTGGGTGTTCTCTGAATCTGAGTAGGACTCCAGATAAGTTGTTGAGTAAGTCAGGCCCTTTCTTCCAGTACTCATTCAAGCAGTGACCTTTGTAGATTGCAGATGAATTGAATACAATTCTCAGAGGTGTGCTTTTGTTGTCTGGCCTGATTACTGCGTGGTGACTGATGTAATGTACCGGTCCTTTGTACTTTGTCATTTCATCTTTCTCTAGCTTCTTAGCAAATCCCATCTCAGTCATCTCTTGTATCTTAGATTTGTAGGCTTCTGTATGCTCTGGATTCTTTCTGAGTTTTCTTTCTGCAGCAAAGAGCATCTTTTCTGCTAAGTACTTGTTATTGGGTAAGAGATCAGGATCTTTCTCCCAGGGATATGCTATCTCCCACTGCCTTCCTTCTTTCCTTGCTGAGGAACGGATCATCTCTTCCTCCAAAGCTTCTTGCTTAGTTAGACCACTATTATCACACCGACATTGCTTTGCATCGACACCCTCTGTCTCTATCGCCCAAAAGTCAGTGAGATCTACTGGAGTAGCCAGCTTTACATGCAACACTTCCTTGGTGTAAGTATCCTCCTGGGGTGTTTCCCCATACACAACCCATCCTAACGGTGACTTTCTAGCACAGTAGTCCCCTGCTTCTCTGACTTCTCCACCGTGCATTCTAGCACAATTCACTCCTACCAGGATGTCAATTGGTCCACTATCTCTTTGAAGGTCGTCTTTCTTTAGCCTGAACTTCTTCGCCAAATCATGAAGTCTTACTTCTACTGCATCCTCGCTGATGAGAGGAATTCCGATGGCTGCTATGATGATGGGCTTACCATCTTCACCTATCTTTCTGATTGGCACTCGGTACTTGTGCGTCTGCAAGACTTCTTGTGACCCTCCTATCTTCATCACAATAATTGTCGTAGGAGTACCTCTTAGTTGTAGCTCTGTTGCTACCTGCTGTCTAATCAGGCTAATCTGCGCCCCTGAATCAATTAAACAGTTTCCTCTCTTACTGGTTCCCTTGCTAACAAATTCCATAGCAACTATTGGCAGCAAAGCTCCTTCTATGCCAATCACTGCAACATCCACCTGACCAGTGCGAGTTCGGTTTCCACCATGACTTTCATTCTTGTCATCTGTGTGCAGCAAAGGATGGTGGAAATACCTGCACCTTTCCTCATTACTCTTCTCAGAGCACTGTCGTCTTCTCTGGCATGTAGACATTCTGTGACCACGACCTGCCTTTTTCAGGCAACTGAAGCAGGCATAGTTTTCCTTGACTAACTTCAGTCTCTCATGTGCTGGTCTTGAAGTTAGCTTCTTGCATTGGTCTACCCAATGATCACTCGTGTTACAGATCCAGCATCGATGTTCTGCTGTTTCTGGCTTCTTTCTCGTCTCTTGTGCCACGTGACCCACTGTGCTCTGTCGTGCTTCACTTCGGAGAGGTGCGGTGGCTCGCATTCTTGCCCTCATCTCCCTGTTCATCCAAGCGAGCAAATCTGTCATGGTGACAACTCCTCTCTCATCTTGCTGTCTAAACCAGACCTTCCTGTCATCAGCACTCATTTTCCTCTCTATGGCTGCAAGCATGTTACTATTGCTGATGTCCTGTTCTCTTCCTACTTCCTTCAAAGTAGTGTAACTGCGCCTTACTAAGTGCACTAGATCACAGAATCGGCTATCCTCACCGTCCTTCAGTGGCCGGAACTTGGTCAGATCATGTACTATGGCGTCTGCGACAAACCTAGGGTCGCCATATATCGCATCAAGTTGTTCCCAAGCCTCGTCATAATCAGAACCTATGCCTCTAATCACATCTAGAGGGCGTCCATGTAGGCATGACCGAAGAATGGTAATAGCATCCCTCTTCGTATATCTGGCGTCTACGAGATGCATAAAATCTGACTTAAATACTCCATAGTCTCTGACATCACCCGTAAACTTGGGCAATTTCGGCTTCTCCAAGTCAAAACTACTTCTAGACTGTTTTGGCTTTTCCTTGTCAGATTTGCTCTCGTTATGTTGTTCTTCTGGCTCTAGGGTTTCACAGACTTCCTCTTTCTTAGCTTGGTAATCCTTGACGGTCAACTTGAGATTGAGAAATGTCTTCTGACACTCCTCCATCCACTCCTCTTCCTTGGCGAATTTATCATCATCTTCGATGATCTCTGTGTAATTATCATGTGCATCTTGAACATCCTTGAAAACTAGTTCATACCTCGTGAATGCTTCTTGCACTTCTGTATATAGACGTTGCTGGTCTAATAACAGCTTCAATTCATTACCGTTCCTTGTTAACTTCGCCTTGGCTCCTCTACGTTTCAGCCTCAGGGTTTTCACTGCTTCTTCAGTCATCTTCACCACTTGGTCAGCAGTCCAGGTTGAATGACGTTCCAAGAAGAAATTGAATGTATGGTTGGCTCAAACACCCAGCAATTACCCCGAAGAAATTCAGACTGCGCAAATTGGATTTGACTTCTAGCTGGTGTGCTTTATTCTTGAGAAGTCGTAACAATTCAATTTCTTTTGCAGGAACTCTGGTTTAACGGGAAAACATTCCTCGTAACAGGCACATTGCATCTTAAGCCAATTTCTGATGGCAAACAGAAACACATAAGGGTTTCTACACCGACAACTGTACCCGTTCGTTGTTATTCTGACACACACTAAATACACGCTGACATTAATGGTGGTGTCCTCAAAAATACAAGGAAAACATTAAGTATGGTATCTTACAAGTACATCTCAATCAAGCGGACTTATAATAAACATGATACTTGTAACTGATGATAATGCATGAAAAAAGTATATTTATGTTCATTCAACGAAACAGTCACGTGCAAGCCGCTTAGATCATCACTGACTTGAATAGTATAGACCGGAAATTTCTGTCTCTTTCAATTGTTGGCCTCTAGCTCTTCTTTGGGTAGCCTCTTTTTTGGGTAGCTTCTACTAGAGGTCTATGGTGGTGTGACCAAAGTTCGCGCGTGACCAAAGTTCGCGTACTAACACTAAAAGCGCTTATAAATAGGAGAACGATACGCGATGCCTGTATGGGACTGAGACAACGAAATCTTTGAGCACCGTCGACAACTCCAAAGGTCAAAATGCGACATAAAAATGTGAATAAGCTAGCTTTTTCACGCTTTTTATCATAACAAATTGTGTTTTTTACATGAAAATCAATTTATTGGAGGGATTGACTCTGAAAAATAATGATAACATTCGAATCTCTTACGCAAAAAAACGGAACCTGCGCGCCTGCTTTCACCGTATCTGTGTTTGTGAATTTCAATGAATCTATGGGTTTCGCAAGAATACAAATTTAAAAGGGGAAAGTGGAGAGAAAAGAGCGAGAACTCGTGTATGGCTGACTTATAAAGAGGAGACACGTGATACATTTTTTAAACAAATGACATGCAGATAGGGACTACATTGTCATTAACACATAAAAAATGAAAAATATTGTCTTTTATTTGCAAAATTTAACAAGGGTATTTTTATCGGGCAAAATTTCAATGATAGAGATAAATTATTATCTTTTTTAAAATTTCAATATAAAGTTAGGCTTCTGATTGAAACTACGTAACTTTTTGGAATGTTTACATAAAAAGATCATCACAAGAGGGCAGTAAATATCATGCGCGAACTTAGGTCACACTTTTTGACAGACGTCGGTAGTGGTAAGCCTTCCGATATTCTCGTCTTATCATTGGTTTGAAGTAAATACAGCCTTGGAATAATATATAATTTGATTATATGATAAATTTCAATTCTTACGACGTATGGAACATGATATTTGTTGATCTGGATATTTTGTAATGTGCAAGAAAAGAAAAATATCCGCGAACTTTGGTCACCCCTTCATACTACTTATCAACGTGATACTCGTCAACGCCTGTTCAGCATCTAGATGAGGGTAAAGCATAGAGTTGTTTTATACAGCTCTATGCGGTACAGTTCCTGAAAAGGGAACTAAATTGTTTCAAGAGCTACCTTGAACTGCTCCAAAGAAGGCAGTTATACGATGATTTGAGGTAGCTCGTCCCAGTCCTTAAGTGTCCTGGGGAAATAACTAAATTTGTAAGTGTCCATTGAAGAGCCTAGTCTCATATATCGTTGTTGTTGACTCCTCCTTGTAGTTCGCTGCCTCGGTTTGATGTAATCCGGTATTGGTATCGCAATTTTGTTATTTGCTATCTTGTAAGTTGTAGAACATTGACAAACGTGCCCGTTTTCTTCTTTCTTCAAAGAAAGGCACGTACCACGTAGAACTTTAGCTTACAGTGCATGCGCATATCTTTCATCAGATCATCGTTTACCTTCCATTCAATTATTTGAAATGCTTGTAGTTTCAGTTTTACATCATGCGCGCATCTAATTCTGATAGAGAATGTCCAAGAGGCAAGACCAAGCATGAATTATTATTTTTATGGAGTGTTAATTCCATGCAAGTTTATTATGTTATTCTTTTTAATTGTTATTTAAACAAGAAAATATGAAAAGGTAGTTGAACATTTGTTCCTTTAATTTCATTTAGTCGTTATACAGTTCAGTGGCTACTTTGACCTCGCCTTTTTTGGTCTCTTTAACTTTATTATTTTTGATTAGACTGAAATTGTTCTTCCTTTGTTCATATCTAGAGGAAGCATCTCCTTTAAACCTCTTTGAATTGATGCGTCATCTGAATACAAATTATTCATCAAGGATGGAAGGAAAAGAACAACTCTTCGATTAAAGATAAAAGAAATGGCTGATGTGAGTATAGATTTGTAATCTGTTCCTTAAAAGAGAAAACCAAACTTTTGTGATGATACGGCGTAGGATCATCAAACTAGGATCTGTTCATCAAGCGTTGAATATTCATTAAATGCAACTCACTCTGCTTTAATTTCCTCTTTTCAATTCAATTCAATTCAAAATGGTTTGTTTAATGAAAAAGTAGCTAGACCCTGAATTACAAATAATTTTCCATAAAAACTGAGTTTAAAAAAATGAGGAGAAAAAAGAGGAAAATAAGAAGTAACAGTGTACATGTACTATGGATAAGAAACGCATCTTATGTATACAAAAATAGTACATTAAAAACAGAGGAAAGAGAAAGAGAGAGAGAGAGAGAGACAGACAGAAAGAAAGAATACAAGAAAAGATATGGATAGCTACATGTAAGAAAGAAGGAAATTAATAGACACACTCTGTTTCACAGGCATCCACCAATCCTAACACTGTCCTGCACGCAAGAAAACTCTCATTTCATACCCTTTTCACGGATCTAGGACACCTACCCCCTGGACATCCACCCCCCAGATAACCACCCCCAGTCAACTACCCCCTAGGGCAACCACCCTCTAAGACGACTACCCCCTGGACAACTAATTCAACAAATCCGTGACCCTGACCAACTCAGTTTTATCTATGATAGTATTGTACATATTTATTTTGTATAATATAATTGTTCTTCATATGCATATATATCAATTCTAGCATGAGGATAATTAAATATCACACTTACTCATATATTTTCTTCCTTTAATACTGAAAACCTTATTTTTGCAGTCAGTGGAGGAGACAGCAGCTAATGAACTTGCACTACCCATTCCAATCATCGTTGTCATTGCTGTTGGGAGCTACATCTTAGTCATAGTTCTTATCCTTGTCATCAGACAGTTCTTGGTTGTGAGTATTTGATCCTTTCTTAACAGTTTATATTTGGCTTATGATGGTATTTGCATATAGTATATGCTAATTGTGCTTGTGCATTACATGACACTCATTCTGAATGAGTGGTACCAGTATTGAATGTATTGGCACAGTACAACTACAAACATTTGATTTCTCTATCAGCACTGGGGAAACAATTGTAAAGTTTCTGTTGTTTTTATTTATAAAAACAAAACAGTCAGATGATTTATATTCCTTTTACCCTCTAATGCTGTGGTCACGACCCATCATGCAACTTCTTGAAGTTCTTGCGCATACATGCAAGTCCGTTTTCAGGTCTTTGGCAAACTCGTTGAATTTTCACAGTCCTCACACGCGACGATTCCTTGAGGTGAATCAACAACACCCTTGCAGCTAGGTGCTGTCACTGGTGCTGTGCAAATGCCTTATGATGTGTTACAGCTCTGGAGATCACAGCAATACACCAGTGTCATGTTTACACCAAGTACAATGGCTTCATGTGTCGTCTGCATTCATCCAAAAATGGGGGAATTAACACCCAGGGAATGTGGGACATGTCCAATAGCCTCCTGCAGGGGCTTGCATGCTTCTCAGTGTGTGCCTAGACAAACACAAAAAAACATGCAATCCGTGTCAGATTCAAGGATTTTTTTCTGTGAAATCCATTGTAGACCAAGCGCAAAGAGGTGCACGGCCAGTTATGACCATTGCATATAATTTATATGCAAGGATATTATAAAGTTCTCCTACAAATTTGTCCTACTTCACATGATGAATATGAATCATTCCCAAATAAAGAAAACAAAATTGGATAAACACTATGAATATGACGGACAAAGAAAGCGGACAAAATATACAGTTCCTCAGGTAGACATATGAACATCCCTTCACTGCTATTGTGTAAAAATGTGTAGAACAGGTGTCACATGCATATTCACCTGTTCTACACTTTTTTACATAATAGCAGTGAAGGGATGTTCCTTTGTCTACCTGAGGAACGGTATATTTTGTCCGCTTTCTTTGTCCATGATGTTCATAGTGAAAGCTTTCTCATATAATCCTTCTTTTCATAGAATTCGATTTTTCATTTTAACTTGTATTAGGTACTCTAATTGAATTTGTATTCCACTGTTTGTATCATCACATGTAGGCCAGAGGTATTTGTGTAGAGTGCGCCCCCTGTGGTCAAGAAGATGGCAGTCTACAATGCTGTGACTGTTGGATAGCATTGGCAGAGTCCTGTAACTGCTGTGCTTATCCAAACATTAAAACGTGCCTAGATGCTGTGTGTGGACCAGCTACTAAGGTAATTATCTTCAAAGTTTAGCAAGCCATACCTTCACAAATATAAATACAATTCCGTTGTTTAAAAACCAGAACTAATATTTTGCCATTTGACTACTATTTATTGTCTACCAAAAAGGCATTAAATGATTTTGGACTTGTAAAACCCTTAATTTGTCTTGAAATTAAAATCTGATTAACTTTTTGAAGCAGGACTTTAAGTATCGCATTAGAACAATGGATTTAAACGCATTACAAATAAAGTTTGAACTACTTCATCTGAACAATTTGTAAACTGCAGACAGACCTAAGTTCTGATGTTTTAGTTTCTTAGCATCAACAGTTTGTAATGGTTTTCTTCTCTATACCTAGTACAATGAATTTTTTGAATTGGTGACATGGTCTCATTAATACAGTAATTTAACATTCATCATATTGCATGATACTTACAAATCTGCTCTCAATATAACTAGGTGTATCACAATTCAACAAAGGGAAAGCATATCAAGTTCTCCTTTTTAAGAAGTAGCATCTGCCTATAAAATTACCAGAATATAACAAAGAATTTTTAAAACTCATTGTAGAAGCATTAATTCTTGATCTTCTGGAAGATTCAATTCTCTAGTTTGTATATTGAATTTTGACTTTTCCAAAGCTGATGTAACTGATGAAATTTATTTTTGCCTTCAGATCAGATATTCTCACTTTAACATATGACGTTCAAACAGGGCAAAATAGTGCATCCATTTAATGATACTAATTATATTTTATAAAGTGTTTACTACTAATTATACTGTTTGTAAACATTGTACTCTTAACTGATGACAGAAATTGGGAAATGCATTTACGTTAGCTGAGGATACTAGTTTAAATGAGAAACCGGTTCAAATCATCAATTATAGTTGTTGTAAAAACAGGAAATGCTTGTGTGTTTTTTTTCTTTCTTTTTTGCAAATTTATTTGATGTGTTTACTGCAAAGAGTGAAACAATAGCTAAGAGTGGAAAATACCAGCAATCCCATAAATGCTGTTCATAGCATCAGAATGTAGCATCAGAATTTAGTCCAAAGTTTAAAGGTAATACAAAGTTTTGGTATGGGGCTCATATGAACATATTGGAAGCATATGCGATCCTACAATATTTAGTGGTCGTTGTCGTAGACGCTATTTGAAATATATCAAAATTTAACGGGAGCACCAGTAAATTTTTATATTCAATTTTTCTCAAAAGCAGAAGTGTTTTAGGGGCTAATTTTTCTAGTACTTATAATACATCCACAGGGGCATCCGAATATATCAAAATTGTAAAGAATCACTATCCATCCAATTTTCAAAATTTCCCAAAACTTTGTATTTCCTTTAAACTGTCTCTTGTCATGTATGAGAAATATGAGACTTCTTCAAGAGCAATGATTTTCATATCCATTGCTACTTTTGTATTCTTACACATTCAAATGAAAACAATAAGAACATTCACAGTTATTTGTTCACCTTCACCAGAACTCTTCTCTGTAAATGCAAATGATTGAAGGGGGTGATTATGGTGTTTGGAAATTTGTATCTCTCCTTAATTCATGCATTCATTTAATTTTCATATTTATTTATTTTTTCTTTCTTTCTTTCTTTCCATATTTTCTTTACCCTAACATTTTCCCTATCATTCTACTCTTCTCTTGAAATCTTTCTACACTTATATTTTCATCTCTGTTTAATTCACACACTAACTATTCTTCATTTATTCTCTAATATTTTTAAATCTTTCTACACTAATACTTACACTTTCTGTTTTTGTTCACTCTATTACTATATTTAATTAATTTGTAATTTTACCTTTCCATTGCTGTGTCATCCTCTTAATTTCCTTGAACCATCCTTCATATGTTGCCCTTTACCCTCTCTTTCTATCTTCTCTTTTTATTTTCCTTCCTATCTTCTCTCTTCCTCTCATCTTCTTGTCAATATTGGAAAACATGTTTTCTCTTCATCAACTCTCTGTTTTGTGTGTGTGGTGTTTTTCCTCTCTCTCCCCCTCTCTCTCTCTCTCTCCTCTCTCTCGCTCTGACTCTCTCTGTCTCCACTCTCTCTCTCTCTCTCTTTCTCTGTCTCTCTCTCTGTCTCTTTCTTCTTTCTTGCTCTCTCTCTCTCTCTCTCTCTCTCCTTCTTTCTCTCTGACTCTCTCTCTGACTCTCTCTCTCTCTCTCTCTCTCCCCCCCCCCCCTCCCTTCCCCTCTCTCTGTCTGATTTTATTCCATATACTCTTAATCCTTTCTATGTCTGACCAGAAATGTTCTGTTCAAAAGTGCCTTACTTGCCAGGCCTGTATGCAATGCTGTGACAACTCTGATGGTTGCGAGGTAAGACAAAAGAAGCGCGCTGCTTTGTCAAAGCTTCTAAAAACAAAATTGAATAAATTTAATGCATTCTCTTGATGTGTTTTTTGTGTTCATGTAGCATGTTGCGAAACTTCATGTCAAATTGAAATTTTGATCCAAGATAGGAAAATTCTTTGGTTCTATTTCACATTGACGGTTTAAAGGGGACCAATTAAAAAGAAAGGTACATGAGACATTCAAGTGTTGAAGGATTGAAGTGCATATAGGGGGCAATGATTTCATGTCGAAGCCCACTTGAATTCTTAGCATCTGTGCTGCATGTGCATAGACTAGCTAGCCTACATGTTCTTACATGTACAAGTAGCCTGGTTGTAGTGTGCATTTACATGAGCAATATCTATTATCAGTCATATTGGTACCAATTTGTAACCTAAACATATCAGCAATATTTTGTAATGATTGTATCCCTTTGAATCTAGACCAAAGTTTAAAGCACTGTTATATTATACATGTAAGGTTGCTAAAAGGTCATGGAAAATTACTCAAAACCTACTGGTAGCTATATTAAAGAAGAAACTTTTTTTTTTTCACCTTTAATTCTTTGAGGGAAACAGACTGGTGAACAATTTGAGAAAATTTGAGTGAAATCATTGAGAAAACTCTGATAAATAAAAGGTGTGATATTGAGAGTCAACTGCAACTATGATGAGATATGTTTGAGCTGCAATCCATTTGTTTTTAACATGAACTTATTTCAATTTCCTTCAAATAACAATTTCCCACATAACTTCACCCAAGGTGCACATGTAAATCATGAGTAGCATTATATATGTCTTTTCATTTATTGTTTCAAAAAGAAATACTAAAAAATTTAATCTACTAACGACTCACATGTATACTGAGTTAACAATCTCTGTACAATCTAGTATTCCTCAGTATTTGATTTTGAAAAAAACAAACTCTTTGTAATATCCATGTAATATCAGGTGAAAAGAGTAATTGATATTTTCTATGTTCTATTGCACTATACATGTATTATTAATGTTGTTTTTGTTGATTTCGTTCTTCTGACACAGTGTGCCGGTATGGACTGTGCTTGCCAAGCTCCTGAATGTGAAAGTATTGATTGCTTGTGTTTCAAGATCCAGCTTCAAGCATGAGAATCAGTAGACTGGCCAGCTCAACTATTCACCTAGAAAGGTGATCTTTTAGGCCGGATGATATCACAATATTCAAAATTGTAATTGAATTGTTTCCAACGTGGATGATTTAACGACTTTTATGTTATATCATTTTTTATGTTGAGATTTCACAACATTTTACTACATTTTTTAGGGAAAGAGCATCACTAAAATTACGGTACTTTAGAGGTGCCGTGGTCGAGTGGTTAAGTCGCCGGACTGTCGATCACAAGGTCCGCGGTTCGAGACCCGCCGCGGCACTAATGTCCTTTGGCAAGACATTGATTTACATTTACATTTACGGATTATTATTATTATTATTATTATTTGCTACACTCAACCCAGGTGATGTAAATGGGTACCTGGCAGGAATTAATTGCTCTTGAAATGCTAGAGCGCCGTAATGGCAGCACAGCTGAAGTCGGGGTAATAATCTCCAAGTTTGGAAGCACTTGGTAATTGTGATAAGCGCTATATAAAAACTGAGTATTATTAATCTACTTACACTATTGAATGCAGTTACTTGAATACACATTGCATGCGTCCTGCCAAAAATATATAAAACAAAACAGAAACCAATATTTCAAAACCTGTTTAGACTATAAGTTGATACATCATTCACCATGACACAAACAAACAAATTATGACCAATATGTAGACCGATAAGACGCTTCTGGATAATTAGTAAAATGATTGGTTTGAATATATAGCGCTCACTCACTTTGTTCACTAAAAAATATGCAATTTATCTGGCACCATATGCTGCTACTTATGATTTTTAAAGAATTGTAAAATAATCATCAGTTTTCAAAAAGTGAAAGGGAAGGGGTATTTTGGAAATGTTCGCCAATTCCAAGATAAGTCACCAGCATGAATATGTCTTACTTGGTCTGCAATCTCATTTCATGTATATTTTTGTTAATGCCTGACAAATCTCTGATGTAGGGGAATAATTATTTTGTAACTCACTCGATTTGATTTCTCAGGATTTTCTTTGTTTTGTTGTGATGTTTTCATTTTCATTATTATATCATTAATATTATTATTCATAGTACACATGTGCAGTACTGTTGCCAATTCCTTATCAATTAGGGACAATTGAGTGAGAAAAAAATGTGGTCTAACCATGGACATGGCTTGTTGCACGTATGAATGTGAACTGTTTTCAGTTTACAGACAGTTTTCAGTTTACATCAACAATTTTCATTTTGCCATCGTTTTTAGTCAATCTTATAAACACATCACCTTGAATATAATTTCATTGTAGACCTACATTGCAGAAATAAGGTGTGTGCTTTATCTTTGCATATACATGTAGAAGCCATATGTTGTTATATTTCATGACTTTGTCCTGAATGATTATAATTCTGTGTGACGAGGAGCCGTAATAATATGTTTTCTCCTATATTCTTCTTCTTCTCTCTCTCTTTCTTTCTTTCTTGATCGTGAGCTATTCCTCTTGGGACAATGTTGAGGGGATTTTTTTTTTTTTTTTTTTTAGTTCTCACTATATCACCCCTGACTTTATGTAATACAAAACATGTCAAGGTATAAAGTCATCATGTTTACATGCAGAGATCACTCATTTTTATGGAATGATATTACAGACATTGACTAGATTCAGCAAACAAATTTGTCATTCTAAAAAATATTTAAAAAATTGGAGTACTTGTTTGTCATGGCAACTTGGCAAGAGTAATCAGCAAACAAGTTAAGTTTATACAGTAGGCTTGCGGGTGCACCATGTGAGAGAGAGGGAGGATTGAGGAGTCCTGAAAAGGACTCTCTGTAATCTTTCTTGAGGGTTTGTAGTCCTGAAAAGTTAAGTTTATAGACAAACTTATCAGTTCTTATACATGTATATCCTTGGATATGTATGTTCCAAATCCATAATACATACCTGTACATGTTTATTATCTAGCATTTCATACACTGTTTGAATGTTTGAATAACATTACTGTGTTTGTTGTAGGTCGCAACCACATTATATGTAAGGCAATTTGTTGTAAATACGATGTTGAATTTGGGAGGGGGGGGGGTTAAATTATGTATAGTACCTTACAAAACACTTTTCTGATGTTGGTTAAGAATATGACTTCATTATTTATTGCTCATATAATTTGATTGTATATATGCAATAACAGGTTTATAAATATAATATTGTAGAAATACTGTACTTGAAATAAATATTTTCATTGAATTTGCCATGTTGGGAATGCCTCATGTGTAGATATTTCATGTAAATGTACTGTCATTCTAACAATGTCTAAAAGTGTTTGTATGTATTTGTGTTTCTTTTGAGTTAAGCAGGCGCGTAGCTAGGGGGCGGTGGGGGCAGTCGCCCCCCCTCAAAAAAAATATATATATATTTAAAAAAACGCCGGCCAAAAAAATAGAGAGAGAAGAGAAGGGGGAAAAAAAAAGAGAAGAGAAGAAAAAATGAAAGAAAGAGAATAGAAGAAAAAAAGAAATAGAGAGAGGAGAAGAAAAAAGGAAAGAGAAAAGAGAAATACGTTAGAGGGCGTACGAAGAAAAAGGAGCAGACAAAAACACTTTTAAAATTCAGACAAAGATTAAGAGTCGAGAACAGAACAACGAATCACTTCTTCCTCTAATAATTTAATGAAACGTCATAGCTTTTGCGCGGGAGGAATTCGCGTGCTCATTACCGCCCCCCCCCCCCCCCTAAAAATAAAATCCTAGCTACGCGCTTGGAATTAAGGCCCCGGCAATAAAAAGGAGGGGAAACAATCGGGGGTTTTGATTAAATCTCTTTATTTATTCATCTGTTTGGGCCCAGGTTTTTTTTGCATTATTTATGTTTTTATTAAAGTTACATTATTAATGTTTTTATTATAGTTACATTATTTATGTTTTTATCAAAGTTACATTATTTTATTTGGGTTATTTGTTTATTATATTTGAATGAAAATGACACAAATGAAACCCAACAACATGAATTTGAATGCAGTTCTCAGTGAGAGATACTAAGGCAGTCTGGAAAATTCTTTGATAAGTTGCCTTTTTCATCTATATGGGATTATAGTCAAATCTTCGAATTAAAGGTACAAGTCAAAATTTGCCATATTAGCGGTATTGTAGCCCCTATTAACCTATGACTGCGAGTTGCGTACTTATATCCCGGACTTATATATTTTATGGAACAAACCTTAGTGTGCTACATATATACTGCGAAAAAGGGGTCAATACATGTATTGTTATGACCAAGAAGTTACTAGCACTCCTTGTTATGGCATCGTGGCAGTTAACAGTAATAACTTTTTAATGAGTTTATACCACCTATACTTGTACAAGAAGCGAGTATATTCTCTACTTTTTTCTTCTTCTTCCATACGAGATAATGCATATTGCTTCACACACACACACACACACAAAATAGGAAAGGAACACTAGTGCCCTCATCCTTTTCAAGAACCACAACAGTAATTCCTCTTTTTACCTCGGATCAGTGCCCCATTTCCCTTATAATACGTGTTCCGTTTTACTTTATATATCCGCACTTTTTCTTAATTGCACTTTTCTCTTGAAAAGTCCCTCTTTCACTTGTGAGCTCCCTTTTCGAACCTGATAAAGTGGCCCATTTCATATATAATAAGTGCCCATTTCCTCTTATTGAAAAAGTGGACATTGCCTATTTTTACCTCTAATGGCTAGCTCATCTGACAGTTTGACAGTTATATCTATGATATTACATTGATAAAGCGCCTTTTCATTTGATACAAAGCGCATAAACAAGAAAGAAAAACAAACAAACAAAAAGAGATAACACTATCATAATTATGAAGCTTACATTAAGTACAGAGAGGAATATTACAACAAATTAGAAAAGATGTAGTTTCAGACACTTCTTGAAAATTGTGAGAGTATGACATGTATGACAACTAAAATGTTGGGAGCCCCAAAAATTTGATAGACACATTTCTGCAAGGATTTTTAAAAACAAATGTGTTGAAAGTCGAATTATTGATGAAAGAATGTAAAATTTTGGTTTTCTACCGACAACAGAAAACCCAAATTATATTCTTATATCAATATTTGTCTTCAAACACATTTTTTTTCGGGGGGGGGGGGGGGTCTTCGCAGAAGTGAGTCAGAAATTACATCCTCTTTCACATTATGATACAATATTCAAGTGACATTTTGCCATCGAATGTGTGGCGAAATTTGGGCTCCCAACACTTTAGAGGGGCTGAATAATTATGGAAATTGTATCATTAGACAGGGTATTAGTATATTTCTTTATAATATAATATGATTCAAGGTTACACAGGTTACAACTTTTTAATTAGAAGCTACCAAAGTTGGGTTAAAAAAAACACGGTTCCTGTAATTTCGTAGATTTCCCTCAGATAGAATAATCATTGAAATCAGAGGCGAGAACCCCCCCCCCCCCCCCATACAAATTGCAAATTACTTCAGATAAGTGCCCTCTTCACTATGATACGCGCTCCTATTCAAATCTGATAGGTGTCCCTTTTACTGCCCCTTTGTTTCGAAATAAACGTCCCTTTCCCCATCTTTAAGTTTCACATCTGATAAGTGCCTCTTTTACTATGACACGTGCCCCTTTCCTTTGTAATTAGTGCCCTTTCCCCTTCTGATAAGTACACCCTTTTCTGTTTAATAAATTCCCCTTGTTACCTTTTATCGTGCCCCTTTTATTATATTTTTCCAATGTCGCTTACAAATTGTGTACGATACGTGCTATAACAAGATTTTCTTCTCGAATTTCCCCATTACTTGCTCGCTTGCATTTTTAGTATCTCATTATTAAAGCAACATATTAAAGGTCTTATATATTTTTCATTATGAGATTGTGCTTAGAATCCTATCATGATTGGTGATTTCATCTAAATAGTAAAACCCAATCAGTCGCAATCGGATGGTCACAATGCGACCCCACAAATCAAACAAAAGTTTGGTCCCCCGCTTCACTTGCATGCTCTCAATTTTAATTTAATTTAATTTGATCGTCATTTATTCTCCATTCAGGAAATTCTTTTCCCACTGGTTTTACAATCATTGTACATGTACATAATACAAGAACAAATACGCATTACAATAACGGCAAATGTAAATCATCACAAACATAATACCATTTTGAAAACAAATTATAATTTCAGAAACGGAACAACATTTATACATTGATTGCAATATAATCATAAACTGCATTTATATTACTATTTCAAGTGAAATTCGAATGAATCTTTCAGCATTCACACATCACAACTGCGAAGTATTGACGCATTATCTTGGACAATATGTAGAGAAAATGTTGAAAATCATCCCTGATAATATAGGGGTATACAAATATCTAAACATTTTATTTGCACCTCAAAGGTTACCATTTCTATAGGTGCCCTTTTTTGTTGGTGCGTCCTTACTCTGAAAGACAATGGAGTTACTAGAAGACACTCCGTATTGCCCCTGGTAGAAATATATATAAGACTGATTTTGGTAACTATCTTCTTCTTCTTTTTTTTGAAAGTCACATGAAGTTCATATGAAGACAAGATTTGCGTGCGTACATGACATCGTCTGCTGAGGGTCACGCCCAAAGGTCACACCACGCCCTACTGTATCTATGTAACCAAGCTAGCGGACGAGCGACATGAATGTCAGTTCTATAGTTTGAAGTCGGACGATATAAAAACTCGTCGTATCTTGACTCCGACTGAAGCACAAATTAGGAGAAGATATTGATAAAAAGATCTTCTTCCGACAAAGTTTTCATTATCGACGGAGTCTATATACGTTATCAACGCTCTTTTGGAAATTACTTTACGAAGGTTAGAATAGCAGGCGACGCAGCTTGGGTGAGATATATTGTGCGTTGCTTTGATGGAGTATGAAAAACTTGGGATTTTCTGCACGGAAGTGAGATAAAATGTAAAAGAGAAGAATATAGTGTATGTGGGTAGACTATGTAGTATGGGGTGTATTTATATATACGTTGGTGAGAGAAAGTGTTGGAGGCAAACAGGAGGAGGGGAAAAGGTGATAAAATCGTCTGATGTTAATTTCTTCTACATTATTCATATCGCTTGTATATTTTGAAGTTTTTGTGTGATTGGCTGTATGGTGGAATGGTTGAATTAGGGCTTTAAAAAAGATTCTTTTAGATGTAAGCTTTAACATATCAAATTCTCAAGAAACATAAATTAAGACAAATCAATTCATAACATACCTAAGAAAATTGGTAAGGGTAAGAATAATTGAGTTGTTAACTGTATCTAAACTGAGAATTTAAAGCAAATTTAGTATGTACTAGCTAGATATCACCTTTCTCTCTCTCTCTCTCTCTCTCTCTCCCTCTCTCTCTTTTTCTCTCTCTCTCTCTCTCTCTCTCTTTCTCCCTCTTCCTCCTCCTCGAGTATAACTATATTCCTGATTATCTAGTATTCAGCAATCTTACACAGTAATGGCATAGCAAACATAATGTCGGTAGGCCGAATGATTTTCTTTCTTTTTTCCAAAAGGGCACTTCGATAAAACAGGAAAACCCACATATAAGTATGAACACAAAGCAGGAGAAAAATACATTTTGAGACATTGAAACCCCAACATTCCAGTCAATACTTTATCAAGGATCATCTTCGACATTTTTCATATCTTTAGATGGATCTGGATGTATGCAGGCGCGGATCCAGGGGGGGGGGGAGAGAGAGAGAGAGAGAAGGAAAAGAGGAGAGAAAGGGAAAGAAAGAAGAGGAAGAAGAAAAGAAAAGGGGAAGAAGTGATCGGGGGGGGCGAAAGAGCCTCGCCTCCCCCCTCCCCCAATAAAAAAAATAAGAGAGAAGGAAGGAAATCGAAAGAAGGGGGTATCAGTTGCAATTTTTCCGCCAACAAGTTGTGGATTGGGGTGGGGGTGGGGCAAAAAAAAGAGAGAAAGAAGGAAAAGGAAAAAAGGAGAGCTAAAAGGGACCGAAAAAAGGGTGAAAAGAAGGGGAATAGATCATTTGCAGTTAATCAACAACGTGTGGAGAAGGGTGGGGGCCGAAATGACCTTGCCTCCCCCTCACCCCCCCCCCCCCCCGCCCCCCCCCCCCCCCCCATCAAACCTAAAAGAGAGAGAAGGAAGGGAAGGGAAAGGGAAAGAGGAGAGAAAGGGAAAGAAAAAAAGAGAAAGAAGAAAGGTAGGGGAGATCACTTGCGATTTTTCCGCCAACAAAGTGTAGATCGAGGTGGGGCGGGGCACTGGCGTATTGATCAGGGAGAGGGCTCGGGGGAAATAAAATTTAAACATGGTTTATTTCTGATTCCATAACGGTGGTTTACACGTAAGGCTGAAATGACATCATTTTCCGAGATTTTTCCTCATTCTTTAGTAAATTATATCTTTTTTTATGCGTTTGTAAATTAACAGCCAGGCAAGAAATATGCTTCTTGCAGATGCCTACATGTCAGGGCCCGCGGAGGTAACCCGACACATGATCCGCCGACGATTGCTCCGCCGACATTTACTCCGCAAAACGCGACAATTGCTCCGCGACATTTGCTCCGCGACATTTGCTCCGCCGACAATTGCTCCGCCGACATTTGCTCCGCCGACATATGCTCCGCCGACATTTGCTCCGCCGACAATTGCTCCGCCGACAATTGCTCCGGTGACATTTGCTCCGCCGACAATTGCTCCGCCAACAGTTGCTCCGCCGACATTTGCTCCGCCTGAAGCGACACTTGCTCCGGTGACATTTGCTCCGCCGACAATTGTTCCGCCCAAAAAGTGTCCCATAAAATACAAATGCTACTAGTACTACGACAAATGCTTCGCCGACAATTTTTTTTTTCACGGGTTATTTTCGTTTTTTTTTTCTTCATTTTCTGAATGCATTTCATGAAATAATGTAGATGAAATGAAATGAATGAATGTTGATGACAATAATAGTAACTAGATTTGTAATACTTGTTTTGAACAAGAATAGGTGGGCTGGTCTAACTAAAATTTGAGACAAAATAAAGGGCAAATTTAAGCTTATTGTCTCAGCTACAACATACTCGAATTTCAAACGACGGAGATATTGCTCGCGAAAGACGGGAATGTAGAATCCAGTTTTGAAAAAAGTCATGTCCCATACAATTATAATAATACTATATACTTATTATTGTTGTCAAGAACTTATTGGCATGCAGCCAGTAGATTTTCTTCATGTGTTTGATCTTGTATTGAAAAAAAGATCAAACACATCATCATAATCTACAGAGTGCAGCCAAAAATGTCTTAACAACAATTGAAATTTCTTTCAGGAAGCCTAACACTAAAAGTTGTTTTTGATTCAAAGAGCATCGTAGAGACGATGAACAAATAAGAATAATAATACATTCACTTTTTCCCCGCCAAATAATCCGAACAAAAGAATCAACCGAGGGTAATCAACTGTTGAACGAATGTATCATGAGTCCTTGAAAAATTAATTAATACTGCTTGTCAAATATTATTGAAGAACAGCAAAGGCGAACGCGATTGTCGCTGCAATTCAGAAATCATTGCTTGCATTGCTTTTCTCTCAAAATTACCGTGAGATATCAAGCTACATAGAACTATGATCGACACAAAAGATATTGTCTTAAAACAGTCAGAAACATTAGAACTTGAATGAATAAAACATAATGCAAATGAATATAGTCCGGCAGCCAAATCCAGATTATTGGCCTAACCTTGTTTTAGGGTCTATAGTTTTTTTTTCAATGGATTATGATTGCCTAAACCTTCTATTTGAAGAATCCGATTGCTGACACTCTGTCAGCCTTGAGCAATTTAAGATATGTGACGTCATACAAAATGGCCGCCAAAGTACATGATTTTTCTCTAAAAATGTATAATAAATATATAATAGGGCTTTTTCTACAATTTTGGGCTGCCAAATGTCTGTTTCTCTCTAGGACCATCACTAAAAAATGTTTCGTGATGTTGCACGGCCATAGATGACAAGCTAATTTGCATATTTTGAAATAGCGCCCTCTATAAATATATTAATTTTGCATAAAAATAGGCGTGCCAGCCAAATGCCAATTTCTTATTTCTCAATGGATTATGATTGCCTAAACCTTCTATTTGAAGAATCCGATTGCTGACACTCTGTCAGCCTTGAGCAATTTAAGATATGTGACGTCATACAAAATGGCCGCCAAAGTACATGATATTTCTCTAAAAATGTATAATAAATATAAAACAAGGATTTTTCTACAATTTTGGGCTGCCAAATGTCTGTTTCTCTCTAGGACCATCACTAAAAATTGTTTCGTGATGTTGCACGGCCATAGATGAGAAGCTAATTTGCATATTTTGAAATAGCGCCCTCTATAAATATATTTATTTTGCATAAAAATAGGTGTGCCAGCCAAATGCCAATTTCTTAGATCTACGTCACGTTAAACACATATTATATGCTTCGTATGCATACAAATTATAACGATTGTGCTGCATTTATCTTACATATTTTTTGGTCTAAATTAAGATACATGTAAAGAAACCAAGATCTACAAGAGAATCAGTGAGAAGTGATTTTACGGTACATTATTGTTCCATTCATAGGCTTTATTTAGACCAGCATTGATCCAGCGTCAGTGAATGATGATAAAGCATTTGGCATCGGTACCAGACAGATGCATGAATTTTAACAGAAGTTACCTGGTGGATTATATGACACAATTTCCAAGAAAGTCTACAACGGGTACCTGACTGAAATTGTCAGCCCAGACACCAACTGTAAACCAAAGTGTTTCTGGAGTTCCATAAACGGCAAGCGATGCGATGCTTCAGGGTTGGCTCCATTGAAATAATCTAATGGAATGACTTACTCAGATAGCCTCTCAAAGGCGAACATTCTAAGTAATCAGTTTTTATCCATCTTCAACTGCAATGAAGATATGACTAGTCTGCGAGACAAAGGACGAAGCCCCTACCCAACCATGGATCACATTACTATCTCGCCACCAGGGGTTCTGAAGATCCTGTCTGAGCTTGATGTTCATAAAGCCACTGGTCCTGACCAAATTCCAGCCAGACTTCTGACCACCAAACTGACACTTTTGTTCCCTCTATTCTTCCAAGCCTCCCTTAACCAGAGCGTGCATACCTGATAAATGGAAGATGCATGGCTCTATATATTGATCCCATCTTCAAGAAAGCTGACCGTAGCAAGCCAGAGAACTACAAAGCTGTCTCTCGGACGTCAGTAACCTGTGAAGTACTGGAGCACATCGTTCTTAGCAGCAACATGAACCACCTTGAAAGCCACAACATCTTGTCTGATGCACAACATGGCTTTTGAAAGAAGCGATCCTGCGTCTCACAGCTTGTCCTTGCTGTCCTGGACCTTGCCAAAGGCATCGATACCAGAGACCAATTGGACATGACACTCATTGGTTTCTCCAAAGCATTTGACAAGGTTCCCGATGGAAGGCTAGCTGTTACACAAGCTCCAATTCTATGGAATCTGGGAACCCACACATGCTTGGTTTTCTGGCTTCCTGAGTTACAGGACCCAGCAGGTGTTACTGGAAGGACCCATCTCCAACACCAGCCAAGTAACATATGGCATCCCGCAAGGCAGCGTTATCGGCCAGATGCTGTTTCTCCTCTTCCTCAATGATCTGCCACCGTACCTCTCCCCAAACCCAACAGTCAGGCTCTTTGCTGACGATGGCATGCTATACAGCAACATCAAGACATTGGAAGACGCCTAACGTTTCCAAGAGGATCTTGACTCACTGCAACGCTGGGAGCGTGATTGGCTGATGGAATTCATCCCACATAAATGTCAGGTTCTACATGTCACCAATAAACGCAAATCCATCATCAAATTCACGGACAGACCCTAGATGACAAAAATATAGCAAAGTATCGAGATGTTGAGTCGCAGAAAAACCTCAGCTGGAACCCACATATCAACATTATCAGCAAATACTCCAACTCCACCCGTGCCTTTCTTCAAAGAAATATCCAACCATGTCCTAGAAAAGTTAAATAATTGTGCTACGATACTCGATCGCCTTCAACCAATCATGGAGTATGCCATCCTCATAATTATATGGGACCCTAACACTCAAACAATTAGCAACCATCAAGAAGCTTGAAATGGGTCAACGGCGCTATGTCCGCTCCTTCTGCAATGACCACTGCAGGACAAGCAAAGTAGAAGCCATCCTGAACCAGCTCAAGTGGCCAACATTACAAGAACGCAGGGTACAGGCTCAGGTGGTGATGATCTTTCGCATCAACAACCCGCTGAAAGACTTCCCACATACTTTCCTCACTCCATCAACATCCCTGCACAGAGGGCATTCCAAGAAGATAATTGTTCATTTTGCCTGAATGCTTGTCTAAAAGAGGAGCTTCTTCCCGGATACAATAAGACTCTGGAACTCGGTCCCTTTGAACACCGTCAATTATTGTACCTCTGTTTAACAGCTTCAAGCAAGAGTTTCTTGCTGTGCAGCTCCTCCTATGACTGAACAGTAAAATCCTAGAGAGGCAGGTCCTGTTGCAGTTGCTGCAGACAAATTCTATGTGTGGCTGTGCTGTTGAAGCCGTGGCTAGCTGCTGTCTTTGTTGTCTTTTCTCCTCCCACTGTTCTACTCTCTTCTGATCACTCCTCTGTATACATGTCTTCACATCGCACCTCCATTTGGGCTAGTCTGAAGCATAGGCTTCCCATTTTGTAGGGTTGATTTCACTGGCCTCCATATCCCTCTTGCACACATCCATGAAGCGAAGGCCAGGTCTTCTAACAGTCCTGGTTCTGGTCGCTAACTTTCCGTTCAAGATGTCTTTTGAAATGCGGCCGTCTTCCATTCGACTGACATGACCAAGCCATCTCAGCCGTCGTTGTGATAGAAGAGCGTAGATGGTCATCATCCCTCCTTTTTGAGGACATCCTTGTTTGGAATGTGGTCCTGCCATTAGATGCCTAGGATTCGCCTCAAGTAGCGGAAATGGAAAACATTCAAACGGCGGTCCTGACTTGCATACAGGGTTCACGACTCACTGCCATACAGGAGAGTGCTGAGCACATAGGCCTGGTAGATCTTCATTTTCGTGTTGGTGGTTTATATTAAAGTGTTCTTCCAGGCCTGCTTTGAGTGTCTATGTGAACGTTGAGCTCGAGATCAAGGGAGAGGTTGCTTAATACATGGAGCCGAGGTAGGTGAAGTTTTCAACCCCTTGGAGGGTGTAGTTTACTTAACATTGGAGGATTCGAAAGTCTTTGACACCAAGTTGATCTACTCTAGAGTAATAGGACTGCAGGCAAGTTGAAGATATGTCAATATCAAGAATATTTTGTCATGGAAGCTTTCACAAGGTCAAAGGCGAACTTGAAGAATTTGACAAAGGTTGACGTGTCACTTGAACAACCTTGTACAGCCCGTTTGATGGTTGTGCTCTACTCTGGATTAAAATCTGATGATCTTTGGTTGGTGTGCCACCAGGGTTTCTAGAAGTCATGACGAATCGAGAGTCATCCAAAAGAGTCTTCCCATCTCACTGCTTCCCTCCCAGAAACTACTGACAACTACAGTTGATCGACATCATATACCGGTATGCGTGATTCTGCAGAATGACGAGGTGTTCAGAAATAGGCAAAAGCACAAGCTGGTCATTACCGGTCAAGATGAGGTATCTGTTGAAGTGATACCAGGCAGCGATGTCATGCCAAGGGAAGATCTTTCCATAACACATGAAGAAGCAGACAACATCATAGTACAGCAAGCGATTCAAATTGCTGCTAATGAGAAAAGGTATGTTAGGGTCCTGGCTGTTAGGGTTAGGGTCCATCATTATCTACATGAATAACTTGGAATGCCAATGATCATGGAGTCATCAAAGAGCGAACTGTTATTGACATTCCTGCCACTGTACACAAGTTAGGAGATATCATTCCATCGATGTTGGCAGGACATGCGTTGAGGGGATGCGACACTATTGGGGCATACTTTGGGATTGAAAAGGGTACATGCATTGCTGAAAGTGATGAAGCAGAAGATTTGACTCCCTTTGTACTCAGTTGGCAAGAAAGCTCATCTGCAAACATGTGTGTGGAAGCACGCATTGCAGTCACGACCCACATCATTGGATCCTACAAAGTATGGCTATGCAAAAGAAGAGGAAACCAAATCCCTGATCTCTGTCACAGTACTTACAAATGTACAACTCGCACCGGACAACATATTAAGGTTAATATGGTGCAATTGTGCGAGTGGAAGCCTATGTAAATCATCACGGTGCCAATGCAACAAAGCAAAACTAGCATGCACAATTTTCTGTGGTTTTCGCGCCTCTGTCGAGTGTTATAACGATCAAACTAAAGCAGCAAATGATAGCCATTGGAAGGTAACCATGTTTGGTCATTTTGGGTGGATATTTCGCTTTATTAAACTCATAAATTCCCTTGTAAGAGAGGAACCTTTTCATGATAGGTTCATATAAAAGAATGTATTACCTCAAAATACAAATCAAATTTCGGAATGCTGTCACTGAAAACGGGCATTTATAACCATATGGCACCTCATATCTATGGGACAGAGAGCATGCAATTCTAGCTTGTTTTCTTCAAGTATTAAAGATAAAGTTCAGTTATGGTCATGCGATTGCATTGTGAAAGAAACGTTGTGGAATCGATGAGAAAAGGTTGATCATCTAGCTCAGGTGTGTACTGCAAGGTTCTGGAATCATCAAAACGATTAGAAATTTGGCCCAGTCTTGGTAAAGTTACAAGCACTGTACACAGAAGGATGTCTATGGGACTACGCGACACGTGCGCGATATCTATCAGGTCTAAATAGATATAATAATTTACCAAATATATCAATTAGTAGGCGGTTTCTCGGCAAAATTTGTATCATCACGTATTATTCAAAACATATTCTTTCACATGATTGGTGATAAGAGCTTCCATTTCATTTTTTGAGCGGGGGGCGTTTCCAAAACTGATCTTTACCTTTAAAGTACAAAATAACAAAAAAAATCACACCAAAATGTGGTGCACAATTTTTACTAATTGTATTCAGTGCGTCTGACTTATAAAAAATGTTAATTTCATGTTAGAAATTGGCATTTGGCCATCATTTAAAATTTGCAAGTTAACGTGTCCATAGAGGGCGCCAATCTGAATTATGCAAATTTACATGCCATTTTTTTCCTACAACATCGTCAATTTTTATTTAGTGATGATCCTAGAAGAAAAATCAAGATATTTGACTGACATTTAATGTAGCAAAATACTATAAACAATTTTGTTATCATTAATTTTGGTAAAAAAGGGTATTTTGGCGGCCATTTTGTGTGACGTCACATATCTCAAATTGCTCAAGGCTGACAGAGTGTCAGCAATCGGATTCTTCAAATTGATGGTCTAAGGAACTATAATCCAAAAAAAAAAAAACTATAGACCCTAAAACAAGGTATATCGAGATGGCTGCCGGACTAATAAGACTAGAATGAATAGGACACCATAGGGTTAATTTCTATTATTTAAATCATCCAGTACCAAATACCTGAGCAAAATTCGAACCAGATGCATTTAATGGTAAGCTTAAAGACAATGATTCATGACAATTGTCAATTGTCATGAGTTTATCGTCTAGACGTATTGCAAAAGATAATCAGAATAATAATGATCAGAATGATACCTCTACTTTTAGGCCTATTTCTTCATGTACTATACTACACTACTGCCGTTGTAGATTATGCTGATAATACAGATGATAATAATGATATGATAACAATTATAATAATACTATATACTTATACTAATCGTCATCAAAATCATCACGTTCATATTCATCATAAAGATAACAATAATAATGATTATAATAATTACAATAATAACTTATATTAACGATAATAATCATGATAAGGATAATAATCACAATAACAAACATAATAATTACAAAAATAACATTAGTAACACCACCAACCATAATAATAATAATAATATTTAATTTTTATATAGCGCCTAATACAAATGTCTCTAAGCGCTTTACAAATATATTAATAATCATTGTTGTCATTATTATTGTGATACTGCTTCTAGTACTACTCCTACTACATGTACTAGGAAGAAGGAGGGGAAGAGGAAGAATCTTACTGTTTATTGTTTGTATTATCGAGGCATACAAATGCACAGGGAGGTAAGAGAAGGAAAAGTAAGGCGACGAAGAGGGAGAGAGAGGGAGAGAGAACGAGAGGGGGTAGCCTATGGCCCGGGTTCAAATTCAGTTCTCTTTAATTTATTTGACCCAGTACTGATGATCATAATTTTATCTACCATGTGATTGCCAAGTGTACGCCACACCGAATAGCACTAGCTCACATTTTGTTATTGTTGTCAAGAACTTATTGGCATGCAGCCAGTAGATTTTCTTCATGTGTTTTATCTTGTATTGAAAAAAAGATCAAACACATCATCATAATCTACAGAGTGCAACCAAAAAATTCTTAACAACAATTGAAATTTCTTTCAGGAAGCCTAACACTAAAAGCTGTTTTTGATTCAAAGGGCATCGTAGAGACGATGAACAAATAAGAATAATAATACATTTTCAATAATACATTTTCCCCGCCAAATAATCCGAACAAAAGAATCAACCGAGGGTAATCAACTGTTAAACGAATGTATCATGAGTCCTTGAAAAATTAATTAATACTGCTTGTCAAATATTATTGAAGAACAGCAAAGGCGAACGCGATTGTTGCTACAATTCAGAAATCATTGCTTGCATTGCTTTTCTCTCAAAATTACCGTGAGATATCAAGCTACATAGAACTATGATCGACAAAAAAAATATTGTCTTGAAAACAGTCAGAAACATTAGAACTTGAATGAATAAAACATAATGCAAATGAATAAGACTAGAATGAATAGGACACAAGTTCATTTCTACCATTTAAATCATCACGTACCAAATACCTGAGCAAAATTCGAACCAGATGCATTTAATGGTAAGCTTAAAGACAATGATTCATGACAATTGTAAATTGTCGTGAGTTTATCGTCTATATAGACGTATTGCAAAAGATAATCAGGATAATAAGGATCAGAATGATACCTCTACTACTAGGCCTACTTCTACATGACTATACTATACTACTGCCATTGTAGAATATCCTGATAATACAGATGATAATAATGATATGATTAACAATTATAACTAGACTTTAAATCGTCACTTTGACGAATTAGGTGATACGTATGCTATTTTTGTATCATGAAAGTGTGCCGATGATGATCTAATGTTAATATTCATAAATACGATAATAAAGATATTGATGATGATGATTTATTTGTTTTAAATGACGATGAAAATGATTAAAAGTGGTATAGCGCCCCCTTCATGAATTCGATAGACAATTGTTATATGATTAATTCACTAAACAAGCTCAAATTTTCGCCTGATTGCAGAGCCTACCAATCATTGAACTGATATTTCGACGCACTCCATACGCAACATAATTATGGTTAGTCTAGACTGGAATGTAGTATCATTCACCTCCCATAGGCATAAGACGCATATTAAGCAAACAATCTAATGACGTCATCAAAATGAATAAATATTGGTAATAATCTTGTGAAGAATTGTCTCAGCTACAACGTATCAAAATTTAGAAGAAAATTGATCAATATTTGCAGAGATACAATCATTTTCTGTAAATATGTTGACGTCATAATATGCAAATTCGTATTTTGACTTCCAAGGCCATTATGATGACGTTAAAATGTACTTAATGGCCAAATGAGAAATGAAATCATATCTCCGACTCATATAATCAAAATAAAAGAACAATTGGGGGTCTAGGTGCATCCCAAAGAGCTGTGATGGATTTTGTGTAATCATGTTTTTGCCTATATATGCTCTGTATTACATGTGCTCGTGCACACGGCAATTTATCTTAAAGTTGATATTCAATGATTTTAAAAACTAAATTTATTTCAATTATTGCAAAGTTGAAACTTTGATTCGACAAGGTTATCAAAATTCAATGCTTGGAAATATTCGAAGTAACGATTATTATAAATTACAAAACGCTTAAATACAGCATGGGCATAGCACCGGAAGAGCTCTCCGAACGCTACTGAGATGTGTGAGATCACAGTATGGACATGACTTGCACAAGCAGACGATGCCCCATGACATCTCACACATTTTCAGTGCCTGTGTTTTCATCTTTTCTTGAGTCCTTTCTCTTACTTCACTACCGTCAGGCTAAATGTATAATCTATTGCCTCACTCTTAACCCCGCGCATGGTTTTATTTTGATGACAAATGCAGCGATACAAAAATAAAGGAATCTGTCGCTTGTAAACAAAATAAGACGCCATTGTATATTCAGCTGTACACATCGGGGTATGTTCGGCGTTTCAAGAGGGAACAAATGCCGTCCTTAATATCATTCCAGGGGGTTTTCAATTTGAAAGTCTGGTTTCTTTGATTGTTAATTAACCCCAATCCTGTGTATTTACAAGCAAAATATTTTAGTTATCAGAATCGGGTCATATCCCCTTTTGAATGGTTTGACATGCCATTACATTTATATACACTTAACTCATTATAATTTGACAAATAATAGCTTTGCAATTATGTTCATTCTCTATGGGATGTCGTCTGCTTGGGCAATGTTGGTCCATATAGTGACGTCATTAAAACATCGTTATTTTTCCGGCGAATCTCTGGTATATCCCAGCTGCTATGGAGGTGGTTGTATTTGTATTTTTTATAAATCACCCGATCTGTAGTTGACCTATAACTTGTACGATGGCCATCTGTTAGATTACCAGTTTCTAGTCATACATTAGTTGACATATTTGGGATTTTCTTTGAATTTCAATTTTAAACGGACGCGCATTCCGTTATGAAATATCATGAAAGAACAAAAAATTGCGTTTCTTTGTAGTGTAATGGCGTTACACGCAAAAACGCGCGTGCATAATTTTCGAAATTCTTTAAATGGCCTATAGTCCAGGCTAGGCCCCATAGGAAAGGGACCGAACCATGTTTTTTTATATATACAATGTTTTTTGAGTGATTCTTGTCAATTTGAGGGTGCTGAATCCAAATCCGATGAGTGCCAGACGCGAAACCTTGAGCATTTTACGTAAAACGCAAAAATTCAAAATGGCCGCCAAAATGGCCGCCAAATCATGAAAACGCTTATTATATGGCTATTTAAAAGGTTATTTGATGTTTTCTTGTCAAATCGAGGGTGCTGAATCCGAATCCGATGAGTGCCAGACGCAAAAACTTGAGCATGTCTCGTAAAATGCGATAAAATTCAAAATGGCCGCCAAAATGGCCGCCAAATCATGAAAACGCTTATTATATGGCTATTTAAAAGGTTATTTGATGTTTTCTTGACAAATCGAGGGTGCTGAATCCCAATCCGATGAGTGCCAGACGCGAAACCTAGAGGATTTTTCCGTAAAACGCGAAAATTCAAAATGGCCGCCAATATGACCGCCAAATAAATTTAATTACACATTTAATAAAACCATTAATGACGGCACGATTTAAGACCTCAGAGGTTTTTTTCTTAATGTGCAATTATCACCCGCAAACAATTATACAAACACCCACACACGCGCTCACCCACACACACACCCACCCCACCCTGGTACACACCCACATCCACACCCACCCCACCCCTCACACACACACAAACCTCTACCACAAACATCACATAAAGTACACTGCCATATTTGTATAATGCATGGCCCAAACACAAATTTGAGACTTTTCATTCTAGTTGGATCAGGTGACTTGTCACATGACTAGTGCCATGTCCTTCATATTCACCATGGAAACAAGCATCTGAGAGCTAGACCCATGGTTAACTGGCTACCACATCGTGTAATTGATATATACAACAGGTAAGATGAAAGTATGCAAGTCTCCAAGAACAGAGCAGCAGCAAAAGATCTTGCTTTCCTACAGGCCGTGACAAGAAACGAGGATTGCCCAGAATTTAGCGGTTTCAATACAAAGCATGCACGGGACAGTGGACAGCAACTGAGGCCCAAGACTACAGTAGTGTACACTCCATTCTTAGATAATGACACCAGCAGAACCTGACACAATGATGACGGCAATGGTACAGGCACAGTTCCCGACATCACTTACAGGTCAAGAATGGACAATTCTTACGTGTGATCAGCAACTCTACCAAGTGATGGTAAACATAGTCTGGGCTAACCAAGACAGATTTGCCAAGTTTGTACCCAGACTAGGTGGCATGCACATGATAATTAGTTTTCTGGGAAGTATCGGCTATTTGATGTCGGGAAGTGGGCTCGAAGACATACTGAAGTCACGATTTGCTGGAGTTCCAAAACTTCTGTCTGGGAAGAAGTTCCCACAGAATTTCAGGGCGCTTCGACTTGTCATTGAGGAGATATTAAGATCAGTACTGGAAGACCAACAATTCACTGACTTTGACGAGTTGATTGAAGTAGCCAGCAAGCAAAGGAGTCGAACTACAAAGTTGTGGATGAACTGTCTTGTAAAGCCCATGCTCATCTGTATGGCTTTTGTTAGAGCTGAGAGGGAGGGTATCTGGTCTCTCCATCTGCAAGCTGTCGAAGAAATGCTTCCCTATTTCTTTGCTTCAGGGCATATCAATTATGCACGCTATGGGCTGTACGATCTCCGCTCCATGCAACGTCTGCCACCAGCATTACTCAAGCAGTTCTTAGATGGAGAACATGTGATGCACCATCAGGATGGCATTTGGAACGGCATCTGGTCCGATATGTACATTGAAACGACGTACATGCGCTATGGAAAGGGACCTTCTCCTCCATCCACTCTACCCCTCCTCCATCCACCCTACCCCCCCTCCTCCTACCCTACCCCTCCTCAATCCACCCTACCCCTCCTCCATCCACCCTACCCCTCCTCCATCCACCCTACCCCTCCTCCATCCACCCTACCCCTCCTCCATCCACCCTACCCCTCCTCAATCCACCCTACCCCTCCTCAATCCACCCTACCCCTCCTCCATCCACCCTACCCCTCCTCCATCCACCCTACCCCTCCTCAATCCACCCTACCCCTCCTCCATCCACCCTACCCCTCCTCAATCCACCCTACCCCTCCTCCATCCACCCTACCCCTCCTCCATCCACCCTACCTCTCCTCCATCCACCCTACCTCTTCTCAATCCACCCTACCCCTCCTCCATCCACCCTACCCCTCCTCCTTCCATCCTACCTCTCCTCAATCCACCCTACCTCTATCACACCTCCATCCACCCTACCTCTCCTCCATCCACCCTATCCTCCTAGATCCACCCTACCTCTCCTCCATCCACCCTACCCCTCCTCCTTCCACCCTACCTCTCCTCCAACCGCCCTACCTCTCCTTCATCCACCCTACCTCTTCTCCATCCACCCTACCTCTCCTCCATCCACCCTACCCCTCCTCCATCCACCCAACCCTCCTCCATCCACCCATCCACTTTGAACGAGTCTACCCTTGCCATCTGGGCTTTGTCTCTCAGCCTCTTTGGACAATTAACTGAAGAATGACTTGGAAGCCGTGCAAGAAGGGGAAGATCAGACAGTTGTCACTTGTCACAAAGAAGAGAGTCTCAAAAGAATCAAATAAGATGCGGCTGACAGAAAGGGAATTCGAGAGGCGCTATCGACATGTACATGTATAGATGTATTTGACAGTGAGAAGCATCCTCCTTCAAGCCTGGTGAACATCTTCACTGGACAGGTTGTGGATGATCCAGCAGTAAATGCCGATGATGCAATCAAGATTGGAACTGATCAGATGAACGAGTACGAAAGAAAGTTGCCGAATGGGTTCCATGACACAATAAAGAGGGGAGTCAAAGGAATGGCAAAGGCTTCTGATATGTCATCAAGAGGTGAGGTATCTATAGTTACCAATACAGAGATGATCTACGCCCGGGTAATCGGGATTTTGGCATCATCAAGGGAAGCGATTTCAACCAAAACCTTATTCTCTTATGAATTGGCTCCCTATCCAACCGCACTGTTCGACAATAATGGTGATGCACGTTCCACAAGTAAGTCCGTCTTGAAGTCAAGGATCAAGGTTGAGTGTAGTCAACGAAGTGCAGAGGTGCCAGATGTTATCATTCTTGATGGATGTGCTCTTCTTTGGACTGTTCCTTGGCCTGCGTCTCCAGCAAAGTGGTGTACCTTTGTAGATGTTGCTGTAGCAACGTTCATGAAATATGCAGACAGTTGTCCAGTTCTTCATGTGGTTTTTGACAGATACTACGAGAGCAGCATCAAGTCCTGTTGCCGAACAGCACGTGCAAAAGGTTGCAGCCGTGTATACAAACTGAACAGTCACCACTGCCAAAGCAGAACGTCATCCTAAATGTAACTGCAAACAAGCAACAAGTCATCAAGATGATCGTAGATCAGTTGTGTTCCATGCAAGTACCAGAGGGCAAACGATTGATCGTAACTGGACCTGATCCGCATCCAATTGCTGTTGGTGTTGGTGCACTTGAAGAAGAGGTGAAACACGAAGAGGGAGATGTAATAATGGTCTACCACATGATAAAGGAGGCCAAGGATGGTCACTCACCTATCAAAGTTGTGTGCGATGACACAGATGTTCTGGTCATTCTTGCACACCATCTACATTTCCAAACCAATGGAATACCACACACAACAAAGGTGGTAATGGAATCAACGTCTCGCACTCGAGAAGTCATAGATGTCAATGAGGTTATCAAGAAACACATGAAGATCATGCCCAATCTACTTGGAGCCCATGCATTGACTGGATGCGATACCGTTTCCTGTTTCTATGGAGTAGGAAAGGCGTCTGCACTCAATAATTTGGAGCCCTATCCTGATTCTCTACTCCTTGGTAATACTGAAACGCCTCTCGATGAAGTAATAGAATCCTGCTTGAGATACTGGCATCCCTGTACCGAGAAGAACCAAATGACTCTCTTGACACAATGCGAAGAAACATTTTCACAACGAAGGCTGGTGGCAAGCGCCTAGTACCTCCCAAATTAATGAGTCTTACACCAACTATGGCCGCTTTTCGGCCACATTATCAGCGTGCCCATTATCAAGTAGCGTTGTGGGTGGATGCTGGCAAGCCAGTACCCCCAGCCCTAGACCCATTGAACAATGGATGGAGGATGAAGTCTTCTACGATTCAACCCGTCTATCTCGAAAATGATCAGCCAGTCGACCGGAAGAAGTCCTCAATATCATTAAGTGTGGGTGTAAGAGCGACTGCAGAACAGCCCAGTGCAGCTGCACCAAATCTTCATTGGCATGCTTGGAATTCTGCCGCTGTAAGGGCGATGTCCGCTGCCAAAATCCAATGAACAAGACATCAGAAGAGAGTGACAGTGACAGTGACATTAGCAGTTGTGAAGACTAATAATATTTGACATTGTTCGGCTCTGCTATTTTGGAGGTGGTAAGACTAGAAAGACTTCAATATTATTATGGTAAATGATTGTCTATAATGGACAAAAATATGGTTTACAATGAATATCTATATCATCTATATGCTCATTAATTCATTATTTTATTTATACGTGTATATAACTTTCCCATTACACAAAGTAAACTTTGTTGATTTCTAGCTAGCCTGCTGGGTTCACTATATCGGTATCGACTACAAAAATAATAATCGTATTTTGCGTAAAATGCTCAAGGTTTCGCGTCTAGCACTCATCGGATTTGGAATCAGCACCCTCGAATGGACAAGAAAACATCAAAGAACCTTTTAAATGGACATAGAATGAGCGTTTTCATGATTCGGCGGCCATTTTGGCAGCCATTTTGATTTTTTTTGGAATCAAACAAGAAAACATCAAAGAACCTTTTAAATAGACATAGAATAAGCGTTTTCATGATTCGGTGGCCATTTTGATTTTTTTTTCCGCGTTTTACGAAAAATGCTCATGGTTTCGCGTCTGGCACTCATCGGATTCGGATTCAGCACCCTCGATTTGACAAGAAAACATCAAATAATCTTTTAAATGGCCATATAATCAGCTTTTTCATGATTTGGCGGCCATTTTTGCGGCCATTTTGGCGGCCATTTTGGCGGCCATTTTGAATTTTTTCGCATTTTACGAGAAATGCTCAAGGTTTCGCATCTGGTACTCATCGGATTCGGATTTAACACCTACGAATTGTCAAGAAAACATCAAATAACCTTTTAAATGGCCATATAATAAGCGTTTTCATGATTTGGCGGCCATTTTGGCCGCCATTTTGAATTTTTCGCATTTTACAAGAAATGCTCAAGGTTTCGCGTCTGGCACTCATCGGATTCAGATTCAGCACCCTCGAATTGACAAGAAAACATCAAATAACCTTTTAAATGGCCATATAATAAGCGTTTTCATGATTTGGCGGCCATTTTGGCGGCCATTTTGAATTTTCGCGTTTTACGAAAAATGCTCAAGGTTTCGCGTCTGGCACTCATCGGATTTGGAATCAGCACCCTCAAATTGATAAGAAACCATCAAAAAACATTGTATATATAAAAAAACAAGGTTCCTTGCTCTCTAGCCTGGACTACTAGAAAATACTCTGTTTTGATTAAAAAGTGAATTTGAGCATTTTAAAATTCAGACGCGCGCGGATTTTGATGAGATGTTATGTCGAACCTTGACCTGAAGTTCGTGTGTTTTAAATATGGTTCAGTTTTGATGACTCGTTATGAAGATATGATTAAAAGTCGATTTCCACAAAATAGCGCCTGGATGACGTCACGATGATTTTGAGTTACTGAAAAGTGTCACAATTCTAAGTTATGCTAATATTAATCATCATGGCAAGTTTCATGATAATGTCTTTATTCATTCATGAGATATCCTGCGAACAAATTAATGGCAGAATAATGAATGGGAATAACAATAACTTGAATTTGTCACTTTGACAATTTAGGTTATACGTATGCTAATGTTTTAAATAATGAAGAATGTATTTTCACGATTTTATATTATCTTCTAAAATGCTCTTCCTACATGTATTAAAGGTAAAAACCAGTTATGAAAACGCCCCAACTTCAAAAAATTAAATGGAAGCTCTTATTACCAATCATGTGAAAGAATATGTTTTGACTAATACATGATGATAACAATTTTGCCGGGAAACCGCCTACTAATTGATATGTTTGGTAAATTAGTTTATCTACATGGTCTGTGAGAGATAAACGCACATGTCGCGCACGTGTGCGTATATTCCCATATACATCTTTCTGTGTACAGTGCTTGTAACTTTAAGAAGACTGGGCCAAATTTCTTATCATTTTGATGATTCCAAAACCTTGCAGTACACACCTATACTTATATGCTAGATGATCAACCTTTTCTGATCGATTCCACAACGTTTCTGTCACAATGCAATCGCATGACCATAACTGGTCTTTACCTTTAAGGTCTATCCATATGAAAAGTTTCAACTGTGTAGTATATTGACCATTATGGATCTATGTAAGATAGATTGAGACGATATATGACAATTGACCCCATACAATAAGCAGATACACCTTTGACCCTAATTGACATAACGAAGAATGCATTTTCACAATTTCATCTTCTTCCATGAAATGCTCTACCCGTCATGTTTACCTAGATTGTGCTGCGCATAGATTCAATCGGATTATTTTGGGCCATTACAAGAAGTGGGTTATTGATGTGGACAAATGCTCATGTACCCTTTAAGCTCATATAATGTATTTTATTACCAGAGGAAAAAAATTGGTCAGTCACTCAATAGTGTCTGACAGTAAAGTATAGAAAGTAAAGGGGTTTCCTTGTTTAATTTGAATACTAGAAAACTGCTAACGTTTATATTTCACAAATAGGACAAACGTGACATATGCATAATTCCTACAATGTTCTACAACATTTGCGAATTTAACTTTCAATTGAAAATTTCAACATGATCCCACCATCTGATCAAAGAACAAAAGACACAACTTTTATAGCCCATAGTCTCAGCTATAACATACCAAAATTTGGGAGAACATAGAGCACAAAATAAGCTAGATAGTGCTCAAAGATTAATGTCATGTAGATCCATGATTTGAACTAAATTGGTACCTTCCACAGGCTTAACACGCAAATTAAGAAAATCTGTCAAGTTACCTTTAATCGCAATTTTCACTATGATGTCATCAAAATGAAAAATAATATGCAGTTAACTTGTAGACAATTGCCTCAACTACAAGATATTAACATTAAGAAGAGAATCAATCAATATTTAAAGAGATACAATCAATTTTCCATAAATATGCTGACGTCATAATATGCAAATTCGTATTTTGAGTTCCAAGGTTAATATGATGATGACACGATATACTTAATGGCCAAATGAGACATAAAATCACATCTCCGACTCATACTCTATCCGAATATGAAAAAAAAAGTTGAGGGTTCCCGTCCATCCCAAAGAGTCATAAGGGTTTTGTGTAGGCATATTGTTGCCCATATATGCTATGTATTACATGGGCACGCGCGCACGCTCATTCCCTTATTAATGGTCATAAAGAGATAAACATGGTATCAAATTGTTCGGGAAAACATGAGGAATACTGTGTCAAAAAAGAATCTAGGATGAATTATTTTGCGTTCGGCCGTGACAAACGAAAACGCGCGCGATTCTTTATGAAATGCTTTTGCTAATAATGGCGTACGCTCGCGTTTTTTGACGTGAAATTGACCGGACTGATATTGACCTTGATCCTGGTAAATATGAATGAGAAATGTCTTTTCGTTATGAAGATATGATCATATTTTGATTTTCACAAAATGGTGCCTGGATGACGTTATCAATCAAGGTCAAGGTTGAAAACCTTATTGTGCTCTTTCCTCATGCCTATATTATGTGTGCCAAATTTCAAGGCATTTGATTGAGCCATTTTCAAGTTATCGTGCTAACAAAAAAGTGGTTAGAAATAAGACAAATATTCTAACGAAAACATAAGGTGATCTGTATTATATACAGCCCACCTGATAATACATTACATTTATAATGCGCTTCATACAATGTTTCTAAACGCAAGAGAAAGAAGAAAGGATAAGGATGTGGGAGGAAAAAGGAGTTACCTAGAAGTCATTTCGAATATACTGAAATAATTTTCCATCTATCACTGTACGTCCCATATGATGTACACTGAACACTTATTCCATGTCGTGAGAAGTTTTTTAAAAAAAGTAGACCAGCAAGCCACATTCCCCAATACGCGCATACCTCCTAGTTAATTTCAAACAGCTCATCAATATGTAAGACCTGAAATGACCTCAATGCAAGCAAGCACAAACCATCTGCAAGTAAAGCATTACAGGGGCGTAACCAAAGGGGGGTGTGGGGGGTGCGACACCCCCCCCCCCCCCACCTCTCAGGATATTATCGGTAAAGTTGCGCTGCCGTCGGGAAAAAAGAGAAAAGGGGGAGGGGAAAAAAAGAGAGGGCAAGGGAAAGAAAAGAAAAAAGAAAAGAAAAAGAAAAGAAAGTAAGGAAAAGAAAGAAAAGAAAGAAAAAGAGAAGAAAGAAAGAGAAGAAAAAAAAGAGGGAGGAGAGGAAAGAAAGGAAAAGAAAGAAAAGAAAGAAAAGGAAAAAAAAAGGAAAAAAGAGAAAAGGGAAACAAAAGAAACGGGGGGGGGAGGTAAGAGCCTGGGAAAGCAGGAGTGGGGGTAAAAGAAAGGGGGGGTCGTTGGGTGGAGTCGTCTCGTCAAGGAAGCAAAAAAGACACGGGTAAATATATGTTGCTGTGTCGGGTCAGCTGTGTCGGTATTTTTGCTCGATCCTCGTGTACTATATCAATGCAGAAGTTTGAAGTCGGTGAGATGTATATTGTCGGTCGGCCAACAAGTTTTTTTCCCTACGAACTGTGACTTTGTATCCGCTGTGACGACTTCGAGAGTGACTACAACTACAATACTTGTATTTTCTCGAAGTTTCACTTTCCTATAATATCAGCTAAAGAAATCAGAGATTTAACATTTTCAGGGAAACTAAATTCAAACAAGGATTAAGAGTCAACAACGATACGACGAATCGTCTTCCTTTCTCTATATTTTGATGAAACGCCAAAATTTCAGCGCTTCGCGCAGGAGGGGAAAACTTCATTTAGACGAGTCGAGAACGGTACAATAAATCGTCTTCTTTTCCTAATAATTTAGGGAAACGTCTAAGCTTCCGCGCTTCGCGCGGGAGGCCTAACACCGACACCCCCTAACGAGCGCGCTTCGCTTGCTCACTACCGCCCCTCCCTAGAATAAGATCCTAGCTCCGCGCCTGCATTAAAATATATAGCTATGATGTTGACTAGGTTGACAAAATAATTCGTATATTTATGTCGTCGAGGAAATTGATCATTTGCGCATACGCAAGTACTATAGATAGTCCATAGGAAAAACAATTTAGCCTTTGGCCCCGGGTTTATAGGGTTATTTGTAGATATTGAGACACTTAATTTTGTCGTTAATTGGTGGCTAGTTTTGTCGGTAATCGTTGGCCTCTACACCCCCCCCCCCCCACTGAAAAAGGTCTAGCGATGCCCCTGATACAATGTATTAGGTCATTGTGGAAGTTCTAGAAAGCAACAGGGGAGGGATCAAAATAAGCTTTGAAGGGCACTTATACGTAAAGAAGAGAACCCATTCAGACGGGAAAATTAGATGGCAGCCTTTTTGCTTATTCCCATTTATACAAATCATTTTGTTGCAGTTTGATGTCAGTTCTTCACGATAAGCCAATTGCTCTTCTTCCGGTGGTTCCGTGAGTCCCTTAAAGTCAGTGAAAACAAAGTACTCGAATGAGACGGGGTGTTTTACACACTAATATATATATAGTAAAGCTACATACACTTAACTGAAGGAAAGAAACCTATAGAAGACGGACTGGATATTATTGAAAATACTATTCTAAACAAGAATGTACTACATGTACTACATTACGTTACAATTTCACGAGAGAAATAGAACTCGAGAGGGGAAGAAAAGAAGAAGTGATGAAAATGAAAGAAGACTAATAGCATGAGAGGAAAGAAAACAGCTAAGAAGACAAGAAAAGGGTGTAAAAAGGAAAAGAAAGAGCAAGAGAGAGAGAGAGAGAGAGAGATATCCTTGAGCTTTTGATCGGCTAATGAGTAATAAATGAAACAGATTTTGAGCGGAGTAATTATCTTTCGCTGGAGAACTTGCATAAGGAGCTAAAACTTGATGTTTTTTTAAATCAAACATTATGGGGAATAGCAAAAAACGGCTGAGCATTTATTGCACTAATTGCCAGAGGAGCATTCATGTCTTCCACGAGGCCGCACTTTTGGATCAGAGAGCAATTTAATTGTCGGCGGAGCATTGTCTTTTGCGGGGTACTTTTGGGGAGGAGCAACAATTATTGTCGTAGTAGCCTTTGTATTTTACGGGGCACTTTTTTAGCGGAGCAAATGTCGGCGGAGCAATTGTCGGCGGAGCAAATGTCACCGGAGCAAGTGTCGCTTCAGGCGGAGCAAATGTCGGCGGAGCAATTGTCGGCGGAGCAAATGTCACCGGAGCAATTGTCGCGTTTTGCGGAGCAATTGTCGGCGGAGCAATTGTCGGCGGAGCAACTGTCGGCGGAGCAACTGTCGTTCGAGGAGCATTTGTCACCGGAGCAATTGTCACGTTTTGCGGAGCAATTGTCGGCGGAGCAATTGTCGGCGGAGCAAATGTCGGCGGAGCAATTGTCGGCGGAGCAATTGTCGGCGGAGCAAATATCGGCGGAGCAATTGTCGGCGGAGCACATGTCGGCGGAGCACATGTCGGCGGAGCAACTGTCGGCGGAGCAACTGTCGCGGAGCAAATGTCGCGGAGCAATTGTCGCGTTTTGCGGAGTAAATGTCGGCGGAGCAATCGTCGGCGGAGCATGTGTCATGGAACCCCCGCGGAACGGCGGGGATCGGGAGCTCTAGCTCCCTCCCCCCCCCCCCCCCCCCCCATTTTTTTGGAAAAGCATTTTAAAGAGAAATAGAAAGAAAGGGAGCAAGAAAGAAAGAATAGTTAACTACCAGTGTCACAACAAAAAAAGGTATCAAAAATTGCTCATCTGACCGTAATTAAACGCCTAAAACCCCTGAGCTTCCGGGGGATCTGCCCCCGGGACCCAACCAAGGGCCCTTGGGCAGGCCCCTTGATACTCATCTGACCGCAATTTAGTGCCTAAAACCCTTGATCTTCTGGGGGCTCCGCCCGCTGGACCTCACGCCAATCAGTGTCCTGCCAGTGTCACACATAAAGTATAAAAATATGTTCATCTGACCGTAATCAAATGCCTAAACCCATGAGCTTCCGGGGGCGGACAAGGTATCAAAAGATGTTCATCTGACCGCAGGCGCGTAGCCAGGGGGCAGTGGGGGCGCCCCCCCCAAAAAAAAAAAAAAAAAAAAAAAACGCCGGCCAAAAAAAGAGAGGAGAGAAAAGGAAGAGGACGTATGAAGAAAAAGGACCAGATAAAAAACATTTTTGAAATTCAGAAGAAAAAAAAGCTTACGCGCTTCGCGCGGGAGGGGGAAAACTGTATTCAGACGAGGATTATTTTCGAGAACGGTACAACGAATCGTCTAGTTTCTCTAATAATTAAATTAAATGTCAAAGCTTCCGCGCTTCGCGCGCGCAGATGGGGGGGAAACTGAATTCAGACGAGGATTAAGAGTCGAGAACGGTACAACGAATCGTCTTCTTTCTCTAATGATTTAATGAAACGTAAAAGTTTCCGCGCCTCGCGCGTGAGGATGGGGGGGGGGGGGGGACTGAATTCAGACGAGGATTTAGAGTCGAGAACGGTACAACGAATCGTCTTCTTTCTCTAATGATAAACGTAAAAGCTTTCGAGCTTTGCGCGGGAGGGGGGGGGATGAATTTAGACGAGGATTAAGAGTCGAGAACGGTACAACGAATCGTCTTCTTTCTCTAATGATTTAATGAAACGTAAAAGCTTCCGCCCTTCGCGCGGGAGGGGAAAAACTGTATTCAGACGAGGATTATTTTCGAGAACGGTACAACGAATCGTCTTGATTCTCTAATAATTAAATTAAATGTCAAAGCTTCCGCGCTTCGCGCAGGAGGTGGGGTAACTGAATTGAGACAAGGATTAAGAGTCGAGAACGGTACAACGAATCGTCTTCTTTCTCTAATGATTTAATGAAACGTAAAAGCTTCCGCGCTTCGCGCGTGAGGATGGGGGGGGGAACTGAATTCAGACGAGGATTAAGAGTCGAGAACGGTACAACGAATCGTCTTCTTTCTCTAATGATTTAATGAAACGTAAAAGCTTCCGAGCTTTGCGCGGAAGGGGGGGGTGAATTTAGAGTCGAGAACGGTACAACAAATCGTCTTCTTTCTCTAATGATTTAATGAAACGTAAAAGCTTCCGCGCTTCGCGCGGGAGGGGGAAAACTGTATTCAGACGAGCAGGCACGTACGCAGGGGGGGGGGGTTTGGGGGTTTAACCCCCCCCTTCGTTTTTTTTTTATGCGTGTATTTTGGAGCAACCCCCCCCCCCCCTTTTTAGTGATTTTTTTTTCTTTAAAAAAAAAAAAAAAAAATTATGCCAATGGCTGACCTAAAAAAGGTGACCTCACCCCCCCCCCCCCCCAACGGAACAAATGTCAATTTTTCAAATTTCGAGACCGTAAAACAAAAAAAAGTGTCCTCTTTAGTATCCCCCCCCCCCCCTAAGAAATCCTGGATCCGCGCCTGGATGTATGTAGGTATACTTCTTCCATGTCATAATGGTCTTTGAGTGTAATGGTCTCACGATTCAATTGCAAGCGAGCGAAGAGAGTGAGAAAAAATTGACCTTTTTGTACACTGAAGGCCACGAGATGTGCATTATTCATAGTGATATATATTCATGATTTTCTTTTAAAGACAACCGTAAATCCATACTAGGGCCGATTTTAACCATCTAATTTCATTTGTATACATTAACCATTAACCCTGTCGATTTTCTTTGTGTCTCTGCAATAGTTTGCCTTGAATATGTGATTTCGCATTGCACCGAACTTGATGGGATTTTAAGCACAATATCATCAATGTTAAAGCAATGACAACATCCTCAAAAATGGAAAGAGTTAGAAAAAGAGAAAAGAAGAAAATGAGCGAAACTGGAGAGAGGGAGAGAGAGAGAGAGAGAGAGAGAGAGAGAGAAGGAGACAGAGACTAAGGAGAAGGGAAAGGATAAGGAGGAAAAAAGGATGGAATATAATTATCACCATCAAGTCCCAGGTCTTTTACATGCTACGGCGGTGATGGCTTCATAGCGTGCAGAATCGCGCAGCAATACTCGTTTTCATGGCCCTTTGCTGAAGCTATAGAAGGGTCTACGAACTTATTCAAATGTATGGATGTTTCTTTCCTGATGGGGACCTAGTGACGAGTTATTCAATTATTAAACCTGATGTCTATGAATGAACTATAATACTAGGAATCCAATCTGCATATGTTATTTGTTGCTATGTGTGGCAAGCATAGGGCAAGCTGTCAGGTTGTCAAGAACAACCTTTGTTAAAAAAATATGCATACAATTTGATATTTTAGTAAACCGGCTATTGCATTTCCGGGCTGCCAATCAGACAACGCATAGTGTATACGGTGTTGACTATTGTATTAGAGCTATCAAAGGGTCTCGATGCTACAATGTTTACTAGGCTCTGACAATGATTATGTTGTTTGCTGATACCTAAGGAGGACGTCAATGTAAGTTTTTAACCATTTTACCAACTACAACAACCAAAAATTGCAAAGTGAATTCTGCAGATTATATGCGCTATAGCACTTACTGCTATGTAAAAGAGAACGAAAGAAGAATAATTAATTTGAATTTTCAGTTTTGCATGAAGGTGTATGCGATGGAAGGAATACGTCATGAAGATCAATGGCGCTACATCATTATCCTGTCAAAGACTCTGTACCAATTCTTACACCAAGGCCTCTTTAAGTCTTTTGGAGTCATGATTCCTGCCATGGTAGCACAACTAGGTTGCTCTTACTCTGTCGCTGGGTTGATATCATCAATTCATTTCACCGTGACTTATATTATGTGTAAGTATAAGCCTCTGTATTAAGATATTGTCAAAATGATATCAAGAGGTTCAAAGATCGATATTATTATGCTTCTATGCCTGTCCATGATAGTGTTTATTGTGTAATTCAACTTTATAATAATAATGATAATAATAATAATAATATTTATGATAATAATAATGATAATAACCACGATAATTAGATCAATTTATACAGCGCACCTACTATATAGATATACTCAAATGCGAGATATGCATATATGATTATCTCGTAATATGTATATACGCTTTATGGAAACCCGTAATTTATTATCTTTTTTCCACGATCAACGCGGCCATGTATATGATAAAGCTTGATAGCATTTATTCAGATCATCTGAACTTCTGTCAATAACTTTGAACATTTTTGTGCTTGTTAGAATTTGAAGAAAAATCTTCCATTGTAAACGTGAGGTAAAATAAAATAAATTTCTCTTTCTCCCCATACATACAGGTCCGGTAGCACAACGTCTTGCCGAAAGGTTTAGCAAACGCACCGTAGCTGTAGCGGGTGGATGCATCTTTAGTTTATCCATCTCGTGTGTCTTCTTCACACAATCACCACTTATCATGGGCATTTTATTAGCGTTTGCAGGTAGGTCATTATATATTAATGGTTTACATTTGTGCAGTTAATTACTTTGATTACTACAATCACGATTTTAGCATGTGTTTTGCTAGTTATTGGTATAGTCCACTATTGAGTATACCCGTGAACTATTATTTAAGGGAATTGAAATAATCAAAAATACTTTTGTTTCTCTCATATTCTACGAGGAGGAAAAAAAGCAGAGGAGACATGCTACGGAGAAAAAACACAGGGCAATAGTTTTTCACCTCCCCCCCCCCCCCCTACACAAATTCTCTCTATCTATCTATCCGTCTCTCTCTCTCTCCGTCCTACGCCCACTTTCCCCTAGGACATTTTATTTGAACCATTCACCTTCCGTCTTGATAATATTAAAGAAAAGGCATGGTTTATCCTACTTTCCAAATGATTATAATAATTTCTCTACATTTCTCTTTTCTGTCTTAGGCTGTGGAAACTCAATGATCTTCCAAACTTCGTATGCCGTCTTGCAAGAACACTTTGGAGATCAGTTTGGATCTATGCACGCCCTTACTTCAGTTGGTCTAGGAGTGGGAGCGATTATTTTGCCTCTGCTATCATACAAGCTCCTAGGTGTGTATGGTCTTCAAGGGACCTTCTTGATCCTTGGTGGACTCACTGCTAATACTATTCCACTTTGTGCCACTTTCAGGTCACCACGTCACGTTCCTTCGAATAAAATACAAAAATCCAGATATAACAAACATAGTCTATTGCGTTTGGAAGAAGAAAGTGAGGACGGAGACTTCGAAGGAGAAGATAATGAATGGGATAATAATGAAAGTGTAGGAGATGAGAACGATGGGATATCTACGTCGTCCTGCGCACCAAGATATTTCTTCGACATAATCGTAAAAACATTGGCGCTTGAAGCTCTGTGGAAAGAACGTGAGTTCGTCTTCATCATGTTACCATGCCAACTTCTTCTTGACATCATCTTCGCTGGGTGGTCTCTCTTTGTGGTATCTTTTGCTGTCAGTGTAGGGATCCCTCCTGACCGCGCCCCATATCTTCTTATAATGGGTGTGATTGGAGGGCTTTTGACTCGCTTACTCATCACCATGGTGTTAAGAACACGCCCACATTGGGCCACAGCCCTCTATGGTATTTTTACGCTCATTTTAAGTGCTGCCGTTTTCTTATACTACATTAGTTCGACATTTTATTACTTATGTGCTTGTTCATTCGTCGCGGGTTTTGGACTGTATGGTGCCGATATAGCATTTTATGCCTGCTTGGCTGCTAGCGTTTCAGAAGACAACTTCCCCGGCGTTCTAGCAAGTTCTTTCTTCTTCACTGGCATAGGAATGGCATCGTCTGGCTACATCACTGGTAAGCAGATAGTTCTAAACATACACGATTATCAGGGCGAATATTCCAGAAGGATGGGGGCGGGGGGACACGCCGATAAAAGAATAAGGTCAACAAAATGCAAAAACATATATTTAAAAAAGTAAACTAAGGCATCAACTCACTGTTTAGATTATGATAAGACAAGATTGTTCTAGAGTACTGAGATTCACTCGCTTTTCAAAAATTGACAATATTCTCACAGGCTTGGTCCTTACGAGTTTAAAAATGTCCACCCCCCCCCCCCCGCTCATGACAATAAATATTCGCCCTTGGCTACCAACTTATAATTATCAACATATTGGAAAAGAAGGGTTAACTAAATAATGTTCACACTTTCTAAGCGATATGAGCTTGACGTAGATTATTGATTAGAGAACTAAGACCGAGTTTTGTTGTTTTGCTGAGCCTGCAAGCTGAAGACTGGAGGTGAGGGCTGCACCTGCTGCACCTTTCCATGGACACGCCACTAAATTCTATGAACGTTTGGCTGCCCTGTAAAACTTATATTTATGCTATGAAATAACTGGCCGTGTTTTAAATTTTATATCAGGCTAAGTAATTCGCAAATTGAAATTATAAATGAATTGATAACTGTTTACATCTCTCTCTATCTCCATTTGAATTACACAGGTCGGTTATACGATATAACGAACTCATTTGAGATAGTTTTTCAGTTATTTGGAGGTATAGGTGTGCTGATCTTTATCCTGACTCTAATCTTCATCTACCGTCAAAGAACAAACTTGATCTACTAGCCGGGTCTACTAGAAGATTAGACCTTCGTTCCATCCTGACTCTAATCTTCATCTACCGTCAACGAACAAACACAATCTACTAGAAGACTAGACCTTCCTTCCATCCTGACTCTAACCTTCATCTACCGTCAAATAACAAACTCGATCTACTAGAAGACTAGACCTTCCTTCCATCCTGACTCTAATCTTCATCTACCGTCAAAGAACAAACTCGATCTACTAGCCGGGTCTACTAGAAGATTAGACCTTCCTTCCATCCTGACTCTAACCTTCATCTACCGTCAACGAACAAACTCGATCTACTAGCCGGGTCTACTAGAAGATCAGACCTTCCTTCCATCCTGACTCAAATCTTCATCTACCGTCGACGAACAAACATGATCTACTAGCCGGGTCTACTAGAAGATCAACCTTCCTTCTATCCTGACTCTAATCTTCATCTACCGTCAAAGAACTAACTCGATCTACTAGAAGACTAGACCTTCCTTCGACTTGGTTATACAGCCCTGATGGCCTTACAACTCGGTTTCCGAAGCTTGGCTATTCTTAGTTTCCTTTACTCCGGCGGTGCCGTTCGCAAAGCCTACTCTCAGTCACTTCTGTAATATAGGTTTTCCCGCCCAATTTCTTCAACGTTGCATCCGATTTAACGATGCGACGTACATTCCATTTCGAGCGAATTCGAATGATCACCAAGATCTACATTAATGAAGGTAACTATTTCATTCAATTTAATTGTATTAGCATGCGATTTCATAAAATTGTTTTCTTCACATAAAAGTGTAAAAGGCGCGTACAAATTAAAAATGCACCTGCACCGCCCTGATGAACGTTAAGGTATTCAAATTCACGAATAGGCATGCATTTATTTCGGCAGTCTTCTTTGTTTTACTTTTTATGTTCTTTGCAATCTGCATCTGTTTGAATAAATTATGCAAACTTGAAGTGGGACCTTTGCCTTATATTGAAATATTTCATTCCTCTGACAAACCGTTATCGAAGCAAAAGCAAAAGAATTATGAGTTTTATTCTGTAAGTGTTATATCCATACTGCTAGGGAATAAAGTAAAACTGGAAGAGAAGATATTCCTAGGGTTAAAAAAAATTGGGGAGCGAACCTTCGCTCAGGCTGGGCCTTCATTATGGAAAACTCTCCCTCAATGTTAAAGTTAAATCGAACGTTCAAAGTGCGAAGGTGTGTGCTTATGAGTGAAATTGAAATTGATATTAAGGACGAAAGTGAACGTCTGTCCAGCTGGCGCGAAATTGAATGACAACTTCGCGTCAATAAATTGAATGGTTTTCTCTCTAAATTGAATGAAATAAAATTAAAATTAAAAACGAATGATATAAAAACGAAATTGAATGCTTAAAGAATGACAATGAACCATGAGAGCAATGAATTGACGAAAATCGTTCGAACTTGAACGCCTATTCATGAATTCAAATGCAACTCTGATGAAATTGGGCCAGAAATCCTAAATTATCTTTTCTCGTTTGAACCTGTTAAACATTTCGTTGCACAAAAAGAAAACAAATGAGTCGTCGTTGCTGCTAAATGGGCAAGTATTTTTAATATTATCAAGGGTCAGTAGGAATGAGAAGGTTTGTTTTACATTTGGCCATAAATTATGTGCCTGCTCATACTTTTTCTTTCTCATGAACGTTAGCTCTGGTTATCTCTTGTATGTAATCTCTTAATATTAGTAATCGACAACTAGTTACTAGTATTTGATTTGTTTTGTTTTGTTTATGTATGTTAGACATGTTTACATTTAACGTCATTTGTTCTACTGCTATGATGATCCATAGTTTATGTTGATACTATGTGATGCTTCAATTGAAATGAAAGGGATCAATAAAACATGAAATACAAAAGATAAAAATATAATACTCCATTTTGGTCTCGTCTGCGTAGCGTAAAGAGAGAGGGAGAGAGAGAGAGAGAGGGAGAGAGAGAGAGAGAGAGAGAAAGAGAAAGAGGGGGTGTCATAATGGGGGCAAAAAGATGGGATAAAGCGAGATAAGCATTTCATCATGATAAGGGAAATCGTATTCTTATAAATCAAGTACTTTTTATCAACTCAATATGAAGGATCAGTATTGTTGTTGTTCTTGTTGTTTTAATGTTATCCCAATATTATTTTCATTTGTTAGATTATACTTTACCTGTCTACTCTATAACATCATTCTTGAAATGGAAAAAGGGAAGTCCACCCTGATATTTAATTGGTTTTAATAGAAGCAGAACATGAGAGAAACAGGTCATTGGAAGTTTGAGAAAAAACGATTAAAAATAAGAATGTTGTGAATTGTTTAAGGTGCGACCAATCGGGCACAAATTGGCAACTCTAGCTTCGACATGACGTCATCTCGAGGTAAGAATGTCGAAGGTTCTTTGACATAAAGCGACATGGTGAAATGGAAATTTTAACAATTAGTGCAAGTGATCTTGGTTGGGTTAATTATTTAGCTTAATTGTTTTCTTTTTCAGGTATGAAACAGGCTTGGTTCTAAGCCTAGGAGAAGGCGTAATTAGAAGGGGAAAAAAATCAAACACGACGGAAGCAAACAAGACGAATTATTACCCCTCATTTTCCCCTGGTCTTGATCTGCGGGCTAGAAAAAATATCCCTATACGCGTACAGCAGGATTTTGAAAAAGTACCCTCTTTCTTGAAAATGGCCCGAAATGGACGTTTTTGAACCCCTGTATGCGGCACCGCGCGGACCGCGTCCATTCTTTAAAAAAAAACACCTTTATACGCGTTTTCTTGTTCACGCATGCTAACACGGTATTTATATTTGACTGGGACCCCCGGGCTATACATGGTCCACAAGGCAAAAGATCCCTATAAAATTAAGAACTGCTAGTCTGCTATATAGCTATAGATTATCGTGGTGGTAGAAAGAGAGTACCAAGCTGTTACTACACAAAGAATTCTAGGATTTAAATAGATATACCTCGATCATATTATATTACCACAAAGGGGCACACTGTAGGTCTATATTAAGTGACAATGGGAAATATAGGGGGCCAGGGCGCGTACGCAGGGGGGGGGGGATTTGGGGGTACAAACCCCCCCCCCCCCGTTGGTATTTTTATGTGTATAAACCCCCCTAAACCCCCCCCTTTGGTTTTTTTTTTTTTTAATAATAAAAAAATTTAAAAAAAAAAAAAAAAATATTCCCATGGCTGACCTAAAAAAGGTGACCCCCCCCCCCCCAACGGAGCAAAATGTCAAATTTTCAAATTTCGAGACCAAAAAAAAAAAAAAAATGTCCTCTTTTTGACATTTTCATCAGTGGGGGGCTGAACCCCTTTTGCCCTAATATCGATTTTCTGGTTTCACAATTTGGCGAGCTAGCGAGCGGAAATTTGAACATATGTATGTTGTGAAAGTGTTATTTGTCACCAAAATAATTATAAAAGAAAAGATATACAAAATGCATATTGGTAATTTTTAAATTTTCCGGGAAAGAGAGGCTGCAACCCCATACCGCATTAACTGCAGGTGTTATGAAATGAAATCAGACTCCCCTTAAAAGTATTAACCAAAACTCACGAATCCAGTTTCAAAAATCAAAAATATTCCAACTTAAGAGGGGGGCACATCCCCCACAGACACCCCCCCTCCCCCCCCCCCCCCCCCCCCCTGTGCGCGCAAGCGCGAAATTAATGCTGGCGCGTGCTAACGCTCATACGTAAGCAGGGACAGAGGAGCGACTTCCAAAGTGGGGGCACCAACAAAAAAGGGCACCTATAAAGCGACATCTCAAAGCGTTAGACATTGGTATAATAATTATATACCCCTATATTGTGATTAAATTATCAGGGACATTTTCCATATTTTTTTTCCTGTATATATTATACAAGATATTGCTTAAGCATCATACTTTGCAGCTGGGTGTAATGGTCTTAATAATCATTCGCGAGCGAGCAAAGCGAACGAGAAGAATAATGTAAGATCTGTGAGGTCGCAGTGTGAAAAATTACATCTTATAAAGAGGGAAAACAAAAATAATGATGGGGTTATACGCACATGCCACATTCTCATACCGAAAGACTGAAAAGCCGACCTTTGTTAAGTAACATCAACAAATTTTAATTGTATCATCTATAAATGCGAAACGAGCGAGCTTTGGGGGAAATTACTCTTAGTCGCTATAAATTAGGGGCATGTTTAATGATGAGTGGTATTAAGGGACACTTATCGAAAGGGATAAAGACACTGATTAGAAAAGAAAAGGAGCATGTGTCAAGGTACAAACTACAAAGGGTAATTATCAAAGGTTAAAATAGGGGCACTTCTTACACCTGACAGGAGGCACTCACCAGAGATGAAAAGGGGGCATCCATCAGAATTTGATAGAGGCATTTATCAGAGGTGAAAAGGGGCATTTATGAAAAGGGGATAGGTTCCTTATTAGAAAGGAAAAGGGGCACGATTCAAAATAAAAGGGGCAGTTATCAAAGTTGAAAAGAACACTTATCAGGAGGGGAAGGGGTACTTTTAAAATTAAACTAGCGTCTCTAAGATTTGAATAGGGGGCAAATATCAAAAATGAAGAGCGCGCTTATCTGAAGTGAAAAGAATTAACTTCTCGTATCTGAAAAAGGTTATTTACCACACTTTTCATAGGTGAAAATGGGAATTTATGAGAAGGGAAGGGGCTTTTATTGTTAAACGGCCCTTATCATAAGGTAAAGGGGACCCTATTACAAAGGAAAGGGGGCACGTGTGTAAATAAAAGGTGCGCTTATCCGAGTTAAAAAGGGGTAGCTCTAAAAATGGGAAGGTGCACTTCTTACAAAGTAAATGAGGCACTTTTGGAGTACTTGAAAAAGTGGGGGCACTTTCCCGTTCACCCCTGCCGCCCGCCCATCATCCCAAAATCCAAAATAATGTGCCCTTTTCAAATTTCTCACCAAAGAGTGATGACCTTTGTAGCGCAGGGGCTGTTTTAACGTTTAACTTCGAATCCGCGTCCCGGGATTTTATGCGGCCGGCCCCCCTCTATTCAATAACGTCTCCCAAGCCTTTTGGGAATGACCCCCCAATCTTTCGATTACAATTCTGATCCTCTCAGTTGTAGGGGCCGGGCGCGGCTGTATCATGAGTGCTTTTACATGAACCTCTTTAAAAAATAAATATATATTATGCAGGGGCGGATCTAGCTTTTTGCTAAGGGGGGGGGTTGACCAAAATAATGACGATGCGGAGCATCGTCCACGAGCCGCGAAGCGGC